>NW_006494904.1:3153198-3178198 GCF_000471905.2 Amborella trichopoda
TATATATATATAATAATATATAATAATAATAATAATAATAATAATATAATATATAATATATATATACTATATATAGTATATATACTACTACTATAATAATATTGGTCCTTAGGGACCATTATTTTTTTTTTCTTTTTACCTTCCTCTAGGGACGTGGGCTTTAAGTGTTAATGTAACACCTTCTAAACACCTCATGTATGAGGTGGGTTAATAATATATTATAATAATATTTTTTGTGTTTAAAAAGAGGAGAACGAGTTGGATTCTCTCTCTGCAAAAACACTCTCTTTTACACCCCTCCCTCTCAGTAACGTTGAGCCCTCTTTATGATTAAAGAACGTAGTGAACTCCTTCTCTCTAGCCAAATTTTACCGAAAGTTCCTTCTCAAATATTATAGGTAAATGATCTCATTATCCTGAAAAATAGTTTGTTCACTATTTTTATACTGTATTTTTATGCGCATATGGTATCATTTTTTTCTGTATAGTATTTAAAATTCATAGACAAACAAAAATACAATTAAATGTAGGAATACGTAAATCTCACAGTATTGGCAGTATCATAATTAATTGCAGAAATATCAATTCTTCATATAATGATTTTACCAGATTTACCTATTCCTGTAAAATAATTAATTATGAAATTACATTCCATAAAATTGTGATATTTATGTGTTTAACCTTGGATTTCTATAAAAGCTCTTAAATTGATAATCGACTGCCTATTGGATTCTATTTCAAATATACTTGTTCGATCTACTACCTTTCTGTAATTGCTATCCAAATTGTTTGATTGGTTACTTACAAATATTTCAATGAAAGTAATTGTTTAAATTGTTTCAAGTGAATTCCTGTTAATGATTTCAATGATACTTTGAATATACGAGGTTGATGCTTTCTGATGTTACAGAGTTTCTGAGATAATTTAAGTATGTGTGGATCTATCCGGGACGTCGGTGAGGTATGTTTGGACCTGCAGGGATTGTTTGGACCTATCCAGTTATGCCGCTAGGGACTATTTGGACTCATCGAAATGCCAGTGAAGTATGTTTAGACCTGCAGGGATTGTTTGGACCTATCTAGTTACTCCAGTAGGGATTATTTGGACTCATCCGGGGCGCCGGCGAGGTATGTTTGGACCTGCGGGGATTGTTTGGACCCATCTAAGACGCGGGTGGGGTATATAGGTGACCTACTTGGGATGCCAGTAGGGTATTTTGTGAAATCCTTTGAGTTATGTATTGCTGTTAAAATATTTATATGCATTTCAATTATTTGGATTATGTTTAATTGTGCATTTCTGAAAGTGAAATTGTTATCCATAAATGTTTTTTGGTTCGCATAGTTTCTAATAAACCTCCATTTTTTAAAATGCTTACATTTTCCGGCTATGATTATTTTTTATGACTATGATGAGCACTTACTGAGTAGCCAAACTCATCAAACTATAGTAAAAAAATTTCAGGGTAATTGCAGCCTCCCTAGTTGAAGGCACAACAAGACCAACTTTGGAAGAAATCATAGTTATAATGAAATTTTCTCTTTGTGACTTTTGTTCGCATTCACTATTGTAAATTTTGTCCTATCAAAAGATATATATCTAAACCTTCATGTTAATACTATTTATGAGTAGACTTTGTACAAACTCTTAGAAATGGAAATATTTGTTTTAGTGCAGTTAATGTTGAAGTAGAAAATTTTTGTTTTGTTAAAGATAGACTGTTACATCTCAAGGATTCCAGTGTTATAAATCTTGGGGTGTGACAGAAAAGTATACTAAGAGACCATTTACTTTTGGTACAAGGTGGTCACATTCACTTTTATCCATTAGATTTCAAATCAGGTGGTTGTAAGAGTGTCATAGATTAAACTTAAAGTTCAAAAAAATATCTCGAAACTCCACGTCATCCATTGACTAGAATTAATTATGACCTCATTGTGACAAAGATAAATGGTCATATAGTATATGACTATAATATTTGTATATAACAACACTTATACCTAAATGCATTGTACCCTACCTTTTTTAATGTCTTTTGGATATTCCACTCTATAGCATCATTCTCTAATTCTCTCAAAAGAAACATGTCATTTTAATTCAAAATTTAGAAGTATACTTTATAGCATCATTCTTTAATTCTCTCAAAAGAAACACATTTTTATTCAAAATTTAGAAGTATACTTTCTCCCGTACATTTTTAAATTGATCTAATACATACAACACATCTAAGTCTACTAATAAAACAAAATTCATAAGTCCCTGTTTTGTTTTGTAGGTTAAACTTTAAAAGACTTGCAACAAATTCATTTATTTTATTTGTCAACAAAATCGTTACAAAATTTGGATCATTCATGTTCTGCTCTTACATCATCCAATTTATGTTGGCGCAAACCACAATTTTAAAATTGAAGGGTGCGGTTTGGATAAGGTTGCAACCTTTTGATGCACCCCCAAATTTATATGTTGGGTTTTCCGATTCCCCAATATGAGTACCTGGTCGTTAATGGCATTAATGTGCATTTACCCATAAGAAAAAACTTTTGTGAATGGCATAGCAATAATCCTATCCTAATAACTTGATTCACAGGAGAATTTGTAATGAAGCATGTATATCGAGAAGGTAATCAGATCCATGATTATCTGGCAAAATATGAGGCGAGATTCTCAAATGCCACAGTTTGGTGTTTAAGCCACATGATTTTTTGAACCTCGTTTAATTTAGAAAAAATTTATATGAAGTTACACCTTGAAAAATAGAATTAAGGTACATATATCAAATCTTTATTGGAAAAACATTTAATTGATCATTTTGATATCGAGATGTATAAATATGGAAAAAAAGAGATTTCAAGTCTTAAAAATAGTATATCTTACAACACATTATTTAACCATTTCAAGTTTTTATGCATTTATAGATTTGCTTGATTTGAATTATTTTTTAAGTTTAGAGATAAAAATATATTCTAGCACTATCCTAAAATTTTTTTATACCAAATTGTATCTCAGGACAAAGTTTGAAGGTGCACCTTACTTTGATTATATAGGGTTGCAACCTTATACATATCATACCTTTTAATTTAGGGTGTGATTTGCATAAAGTTGAGACCTTAAACAATCTAAGTAAGACGCACCTTCACTTTTTGTCTTAAGATGTAAGTTTGGTGTAAAAAATTATTTGGAAGGTGCAAAAATCTATTTTCATCTCTAACTATAAAATTTTAAACTCAAAAAATTGTTCAGAGAGTGTAGATATATAAACATGTGAGAAACTTGAAAATAGACAGTCCAAATAATACATTACAATATGTACTAGTTTTAGGACTGAAACATATATTTTTTCTATATCCATAGATCTCAAGGTCGAGATGATCAAGTAGAGAGTTTATATCTATACATCTCAAAGTCAAGATAATCAAATATAGAGTTTTTCATTGTCAAAACAACCTTTCCTTATCGATTTTGAGGCACACCTTCGACATTTTAAGGTTGAGACCTTTTAATTTATGATGTTACAAATATCTCTTTCTTGAGGGCTTTGTATTATGGAAAAGTATACAATGAGACTATTTACTTTTGGTATAAAATGGTCACAATTAATCTTAACCATTAGATGTAAAATTGGATCGCTGCATTTATTCCATTGAAGGGGTCGTAAACATTGCGTCTTAACCAATATTATTCGTTCTTCTTATGGATATCAAGACTACTTTGTTGGGCAAATATCTATTTGGAAGATATACAAACCACAAATAGGAAAAATTATAATGGTGTTCTTTTTGCGGCGCACATGGTGGGGCACTCTTTTAAAGCTCTGTTTTGCTTTATAAATCCCTAAAAAAAAACCCAACATTTTTCCATCATATCTCTATTCTTTCTCCTACTAGAATTTTTTTCTCCACCGGAAACGGAAAAATGGGTTCATGCTCTTGTTATTGCCTCTTCATTTCTTCTTTCTATCTTTTTCTTTTGTTTTTTTGCCAGAGTTCTTTATTTCTAAAACTCCTAAAACTCTCATTTGAATAATAAATTCAGAAGGCAAGCTTTGAATCCTTATTTTAAATCTCGTAGTCGTAAATTATTTAATTAAAGATAAATTCCATAAATTAAGTAAATACTATTTATTTGGACTCTACTATCGAACTATAATTAAACTCAAACCTCTTCCATGACTCAGAAGAGTTCACTCGAACTCGGCCGAGTAACTTGTGGTGAGGCAAGTTGGTGCCAACTCACACCTCACTGGAAACCCCCTAAAAGAACTAAAAAGAATGTTACAAAAGAAAATAATATAAATGACCAATAAATTACTTAGAAATGATTTTTTAGATGATTTTGATAGTTTTGAGGATGATTTGAGACATCATACTTTTCTCTTATCTAATTACCTAACCATATGATTTTTCTTTTTATTTTTTTAGAATTGTATTTTTGAGAAAAAAGTTTATATAAGGTATCAACTTTATACCTTGCAAGTAAGGTGCACTTCATAAATCCATTAAACAAGAAGTATTTCGAAGTTGAAAAATGCTCAAATTGACCATCTCAACCTTGAGAAGTTGGATATGAAGAAAAGAAAGAAAAAAAATTGCAAGTTCCAAATATAGTGTATCTTGTTATAAGTTATTTAGACCATCTATTTTCAATATTTTCAAGTGTTTATAGATCTATTCAATCTACACAATTTTTTGAAATTTATAGGGATGAAGATAGATTTTCAGGCTATTGTAAAATTTTAGACTACCAAATTGCATCAAAATTTAGAGGTGTTCCTTACTTCTATAGTATAAGGTGGGTAGCTTAAACAAACCTCATAGCTCGATTTTTATCTAAAGGGAAAATCGTTTATTAATTATAACATTTTGATATTTGCAAAAGAAAAATAGGAAAAAAACGTTGCTTGGAAGCACAGGATATATCACGTATGGGTAGTTGTTATGGTAGCTGATCATACATGGAGAAATATGGCTAATGAATGGATAAATACATGGGTGCGGTTTGTATAGAGCCTCAACCAAAAGTTAAGCGCAGCTTCAAATAGGGTCGAGGGTCGAGAAATGTGGTTTCAATATTGGATATCTTTGTGATAGCGTTAAAATATATTTTGATTTTTAATTATAAAATTTAAAGCTTAAAAAATAGTGTAGATCGAGCCGATCTATGAAAACTTGAAAATCTTGAAAATTGAGAGTCAAAAAATGCATCTCAAGATGCACTATTTTCAAAGCTTAAACTTTAAATTTGACCTCCATTTTTTTTATCATGTCCATACATCTTGATGTCAAGATGATCAATTAACTTGAAATTTGAAATCCATTATTTTTATCATGTCCATACATCTTGATGTCAAGATGATCCATTTGAGGATTTGGTCAAATTGAAGATATTTGAGCATCAAAACAACCTCTTCTAGTGAAATTTTTGAGGGGGCTTCAATTTGATTGTTTAGAGCCTCGGCTCTATATAAACTTTTTCCTAAATACATTGACCATTGAAGTGCATGAAATGTGTAAAAATATTACCAATTTTATCGAGAAAAAGAATAATAATATAATTTCTACATAATAATCATTGAATTTGGTTGTTCCATCATTGCATCATGATAATCATGTCACCCATGATAAGGATGGTTCCCATATCGCATTTATGGTCATAAAGATTAATCATAATCTAGTTTTTATTTTAAGACTCAATTCAATGATAAGACTAACTAGCATACATATTTGTTATCCGCTCTAATCTTAGGCTGAAAATCCTTTGAATAAAAAAAGATTATGTAACATCAACCAATCAAGCTGATTGAGAAAGCAAATCTAACAACACTGGTTTTGATGTATTGCATATAAAATACTAATCCTCCAAGCTCTGAGAAGAAGGTGACAGAAAAATTATATCTAAAAACTAAAGAATAATTATCCGCTTTAATCTTAGGTTGGAAATCTTTTGAATGAAGAAAGATTGTGTAACATCATTATATCTAAAAACTAAAGAATAATTATCCGCTTTAATCTTAGGTTGGAAATCTTTTGAATGAAGAAAGATTGTGTAACATCAACCAATCAGCATGATTGGGAAAACAAATCAAACAAAATTGGTTTTGATATGTTGCATATGAGCTACAAAATACTAATCCTCCAAGCTCTTATTTCTATGTGAGAAGAGAACGACAAAAAATTATAATTAAAAACTAAAGAATAAAAAGAAAGACATAAATTGAAAACCCTCAACTCACTCGGCGCCATCCAAACCAGCTCCTCTTTTTGCTTTGTTTCACTATTGATATCCTTCTGAATGAGTATCCATTGTTCGTCACTCGTGATCTCTTCCATGAGACCAATCTCACGCTTTATGGGGATGATCCTCCAAGCTCTTATTTCTATGTGAGAAGAGAACGACAAAACAAATTATAATTAATAACTAAAGAATAAAAAGAAAGACATAAATTGAAAACCTCAACTCACTCGGCGCCATCCAAACCAGCTCCTCTTTTTGCTTTGCTTTGTTTCACTATTGAGATCCTTCTGAATGAGTATCCATTGTTCTTCATTCGTGATCTCTTCCATGAGACCAATCTCATGCTTTATGGGGATGATCGTGATGTCCAACTGCTCTAATGTCTTCTTTTTCTTAGGCATGTAAACGTTGTCTCTTTCAATTGCATGGCAATGGTTGTACTGTCTTGGTCGAGATTCTTTTTTTTTCTTGTATAAAAGTGAACAAAAATAACATATCCAAATAATGCTTGTACCTATAAAGAAGAGAGCCAAGAATTGTAGAGGAAGAAATCGAGGTGGAGGATTGATGGGATTTTGGTGAATATGTGATCTTAATGTGTATAAGGATGCGTGGTAAGGGAAAAGCTTAATTCGAAGGGCAGTGGGAATGCGTTCCATCTTTTACCAAATAAGTAGAAGCTTTGAATTCAATGAGGATGTGAGGAAGGGAATGATGTGAGATAAAAGAACATAAACACAAAGATCTACGTGATTCAGCAAGTTACTACATGCATAGGGCAGCAAAATTCTCTTCCACTAATCAAATTCAATGAAGATGTGAGGAAGAGAATGATGTGAGATAAAAGAACAGAAACACAAAGATGCAAGTTACTACATGCATAAGGCAGCAAAATTCTCTACCACTAATCAAAATCTCAAGAAAGACCAGTTAACTTCTCACATACCCATCTCTCAAAAGAGGATCTCTCAAAACAGGAAACCATATGGGAACCACTCCAAAAGAAGAAACCATATGGCAACCACGTGAGATGAAATCCACAGGTTAATGTAGATAACCATATTTCTTTCAGGAATGAGATACATTCTCTCTCCATAGCTTGTAGATATCCATATGGCGAATGAGATACATTCTCTCTCCATAGGTTCCCCTTTAAATTCTCATTCTCTCTCTCTCTCTCTCCATAGATTCACGTAGATATTCCATTTCCCATAAAAATAGGATTCAGTATTGGCTTAAACCATATCACGTGCTGTCCTTCCTTAATCATACGGATTCACACCCATCTTCATACTAACTTCACCCACAAAAATAGGTCACGCCATATATTTGTAAAATATTGCTTCATCCTTATCTAACATTGGGAATATCTTCAAAAAAATAAGAACAATTTTATAAGGACCCATAAGGATAATTTCATAAGGATATCAATATCTTAAAGGCATAGGACAATTTTATAAAAACGTTTGAATTTGATAAAAATACGAGGAGACACTTACTGGCATGTTTGGTTTATGTTAAACACGAAAAAATTCTCTCATGCGGTTGATGCTAATCAATTAAGCACATGCTCTTCTCATATTTTCCCTTACTTACCAATTAAGCCCAAGCTTTTTTTCCTATCTTCCCTTACTTAACATAGAAAACTTTGATATTATTATTTTATTCATCATATTATATCTTTCCTGGCCTAACATAAAAAAAACCTTGATATTACTATTTTAGTGCTTGAACATTGATCATGAGGTAAATATATCACTTATTATCATTAATCATGCAGCTGCAAATCGTCAAGTGCTAACCAATTAAGCCCAAGCTCTTTTCCTATCTTCCCTTACTTTATCGTACTCTATCTTTCCTGGCCTAACATAAAAAAACCTTGATATTACTATTTTAGCGCTTGGTCATGAGGTAAAATATCACGCATGATCAAAGCCCAAGCTCTTTTCCTATCTTCCCTTACTTTATCGTATTGTTTCCTTGCCTAACATAGAAAAAACCTTGATATTACTATTTTAGCGCTTGGTCATGTGGTAAAATATCACGCATGATCAAAGCCCAAGCTCTTTTCCTATCTTCCCTTACTTTATCGTAATGTATCTTTCCTTGCCTAAGATAGAAAAAAACCTTGATATTACTATTTTAGCGCTTGGTCATAAGGTAAAATATCACGCATGATCATTAAAGCCTGAACGGCATGCGTGGTATAGCTATTTTTTTCTCTCTCCCGTTTCTCTTTTCTATGGTATTCTTCCCTTTTATGTGTTTGTGATTTTAGCATATCGCTATGCCCTTTTATAATAAAACTATACCTATATAATTAACTTTATCAAAAAAAATATATAACTATTCATGTATACTTCAAGGGGAGTCAAAGCTTTAATCCTTTTTTACTATAGTGATGATTAAAGGGGTCATAGTTTGAATATCAAGAGATATATATTTCTTTATCTGTTTGGCTAATAGAGCAAAACCCTAATTTCCATAAATCAGATATGGGATGATTTCTGCTCTTCTTTAGAAACTTAACTTGCTGGAGATTCAAGACAGTGGTAAATTTCTATCTCTATAACCCTTTTGCTTTTGTCTTTTATTTCCTTTGGGCTTTCTCTTGTCTACATTATCTCCTTTTACAACCTGGTGCTACTTCCTCTCTTTCATCTCTTCACTTTCATATTGTCTTAATGGCCCATCTTGTGAATATTTAGTTCTCAACTATCAAAGAGCCTCTTTAAAATAATCACACACTTTTTAAAGTTCTTGAGCCACGTTTTTGCATGTATATGTTGCACCATGAATACTCTCGTGACCATAAATATGATGCAAAATTATTTTTGTTCAAGTACAAACTTTTGATCATAAGTATGATGCAAAATCACTCTTGTGCCCGAACAAACTTCTATGGGGAACATGGAATTAAAAGTCTTTTATTTTTGGTTTTCAAATATTTGACTCTTTTTAAAATATGAATGACTTTGCCAATTTTATTTAGCTAACAAATAAAGGTGGACCCTATCTCTAGAGAAAATGCAGGCCATGTGACTCTCGAGTACAGAAGTTTAGAACATATAACGTTGGGTATCTTTATATTATTCAAAAGAGAAAATCCTATTGTTTTTAGAGATATTTTAAGATACAGGAGAGAAAATCTATATACTTTAAGAGATTTTACGAAAGAAATATATATATCTATACCACATTATTAAGTCACTCTTATATTTTAAGAGATTTTACGAAAGAAATATATATATCTATACCACATTATTAAGTCACTCTTATATTTTAAGAGATTTTACGAAAGAAATATATATATCTATACCACATTATTAAGTCACAGTTATATATTATTAACTTACTCTTAAGAATAAGAAGGGACCCTACAACTAGAGAGAGAGTAAGGCAGGAACCCTATAAATAGAGGAACTTTAGAGTATAGCATATTTCTATTATTATTTAAATAAAAAACTATGAGATATATACTCTCTATCTACATTAAAGATAGATACATAAAAAAGATAGATCGTAAGAGAATTATTTAAATAAAAAACTATGAGATATATACTCTCTTGCTATATTGAAGATAGATACATAAAGAAGATAGATCCTAGGAGAATTATTTAAATAAAAGACTATGAGATATATACTCTCTTGTTATATTGAAGATAGAAACAGAGAGAAACTAGATCGTAGGAGATAATTATCCTTGAGAATAGAGAGAATATTCAATAAAGAAAGATCCCTAAAATTTGTGTGCGAGATTAAGAAAAAGAGTTGTGAACAAAACGGAAAAATGTGTGCGTCAAAAAGGTGGAAGTATCAAAAATTAATAACATCAAATCTCAATAAATTAATGTTATTTTTTTTTTTTTTACTATGCACTCATTTGTAAGCTTATATATTATTATTGTATTATAATAGTACATACTTTGATAAATATTGTACTTTAGATAAATGTAGGAAGAAGATAGATCGTGGGAGATAATTTTCTTTTACAATAGAGAGATGTTTAGAAAATAAATATAAACAAATGTTAAAAATATATATGAAAATAAATAAATCATAATTAAATATATAAATTTCTTTATAATTCTTTAATTTATGGAAACTCTTAATTTACGAAAATATATGACGCGGCTGAGTCCACTCAACACCCTAAACGAATTAAAAAGGATGTTCAAAATATATTAAAAAATACAAATGACAAATATATTGCTTAGAAATGATTTTTTAGATGATTTCGATAGCTTTGAGGGTGATTTGAGATGTAATATTACCTAATTACCTAAACATGTGATTTTCTTTTTACTCTTTTTTTTTTTAGAATTTTTTTTTTTTAGAAAAAAAATTAATATAAGGTATCAACTATATACGATGCAAGTAAGGTGCACTTCATAAATTCACTAAAAATAAGTATTTCGATGTTGGAAAACCCTCAAATCTCTCAACTTCGAGATGTTTGGCTATAAAAGAAAAAAAAAAAAAGATTTTAAGTTCCAAAAATAGTACATCTTGTTACAAGTTATTTAGACGGTCTATTTTTAATATTTTCAAGTGTTTATAAATCTGCTCAATCTCCACTTTTTTTTTAAATTTCAAAATTTTATATCTACAGATGAAGATAGATAGATTTTCAGGCTACTCTAAAGTTTAGACACCAAAACTGCATCTTGCATATTTTTTGAAATTTCAAAATTTTATAATTAGGGATGAAGATAGATTTTCAGGCTTACCGTAAAATTTTAGACACCAAAACTGCATCCTGCATCAAAATTCATAGGTATTCCTTACTTCTGTAGTATAGGGTGGGCAGCTTAAACAAACATGACGGCCCTATTTTTATCTAAAGGGAAACACATTTATTGATTATAACATCATTATATTTACAAAAGCAAGATAGGAAAAAAAAAACGTTGGTAGGAAACACAGGAGCTCACGCATACAAAAGCAAGATAGGAAAAAAAAAACGTTGGTAGGAAACACAGGAGCTCACGCATAGGGAGTAGTTATAGTAGCCGATCATACATGGAGAAATATGAATAATGAATGGATAAATACATTGGCCATTGAAGTGCGTGAAATATCTAAAAATATTACCAATTTTATCAAGGAAAAGAGGAATAATATAATTTTTACATAATAACCATTGTAATTGGTTGTTCCATCATCGCATCATGATAATCATATAAGCAGGGTGCCCATATCAAATTTATGGTCATAGAGATCAATCATAATTTAGTTTTTAGTTTTATTTCAAGACTCGATTCAATGATAAGACTAACTAGCAAACATAATCGTTATCAGCTGAAAATCCTTTGAATGAAAATAAGGTTGTGCAACATCAACCAACCAAGCTGATTGAGAAAAAAAATCCAACAAAACTGGTTTTGATGTATTTGACCTACAAAGTAAGAATCCTCAAAGCTCTTATTTCTATGTGAGGAGAGAAACAAAAAATTATAACTAAAAACTAAAAAATAAAAAGAAAGACAAATTGAAAACCCTCAACGTACTCAGAGCCATCCAAACCAGCTCCTCTTTTTGCTTTGCATTATTTCACCATATCCAAACCAGCTCCTATTTTTGCTTTGCATTATTTCACCATTGATATCCTCCTGAATGAGTATCTATTGTTCTTCATTCGTGATCTCTTCCATGATCAAAATATCCACCTGCTCTAATGTCTTCTTAAAACCGTCAACGCACTCGGAGACATCCAAACCAGCTCCTCTTTTTCCTTTGCATTATTTCACCATTGAGATCCTCCTGAATGAGTATCCATTGTTCTTCATTTGTGATCTCTTTCATGATCGTGATGTCCAACTGCTGCTCTAATGCCTTCTTCTCAGGGATGTAAATAATGTCTCCTTCATCCTTTTTCTTGTATAACAATGAACTTAAATAACATATCCAACTAATGCCTTTAACTACATTAAAGAGAGCCAAGAATGATAGAATAACTCGAGGTGGGGGATCGATGGGATTTAATAACTCGGTTCAGGGGTAAGGGAAAGATGAAGGGTAATCTTGATTTGGGCAAGGGAATGATGAAGGGTAATCTTGATTTGTGGTTCGGGGGTAAGGGTAAGGGAAAGGGAAAGATGAAGTGTAATCTTGATCAGTGGTTCAGGGGTAAGGGTAAGGGAAAGGCTTAATTAATAGGGTAGCGATAGCGGGAATGGGTTCCATCTTTTACTTATTAGTAGAGGCATTGAAACAAGGATGTGAAAAGTCTCAGCTCTATAAAAAAAAAAAAAACGTGAATCAAGGATTAGGAGTTCTAAAAAGATTAGGACTTCTAATCTTCTTATTTAGTAGAGACGTTGAAACAAATAGAAAAAAAAGAAGAAGACATGAATCAAGGATTAGGAGTTCTAAAAAGATTAGGAAAATAAAAGACTTGAATTAAGGATTAGGAGTTCTAATCTTCAGTAGAGGCCTAGAAACAAGGAGATTAGGAGTTCTAAAAAGATTAAGACTTCTAATGTTCTTATTTAGTAGAGGCGTCGAAACAAGGATGTAAAGAAGAGACAATTTCTAATCTTCTTATTTAGTAGAGGCGTTGAAACAAGGGTACAAGAATGTGAAGAAGAGACAATCAAGGATGTGAAGAAGAGACAATCAAGGATGTGAAGAAGAGATAATTAGGATTGGTTAAAAAGATTAGGACTTCTAATCTTCTTATTTAGTAGAGGCGTTGAAACAAGGATACAAGGATGTGAAGAAGAAACAATCAAGGATGTGAAGACAATTCGGATCTTCTTATTTAGTAGTGGCATTGAAACAAGGATGTGAAGAAGAGACAATTACGATCGGTTGGGAATGATTATGACTTCTATTTGGGTACAATTTAGGAAAAAGGATTACAAGGGGAGGGTTTAGGGAAAAAGGGAGGCGTTGAAACAAGTAGAGGATTGGTTGGGGACGATTAGGATTTGGGTACAAATTTAGCTACAATTAAGGAAAAAGGATTTGCATAAGGATATACAAGGGGAGGGCTTGGGAAAAAAGAGTGGCGTTGAAACAAGGACTTGAGGCGTTAAAACAAGTAGGATTGGTTGGGGACGATTAGGACTTCTACTTGTTTTAGCTGAATAGAAGTCCTAATCGTGAACAGTTATTCGACCTACTTATGTAGGCAGGTTGAGATTTCTGGATAGATTGCAAATTGCAGCAATTCATGAATTTGGTTTTACCTTTCTAGTAACAAAATTTTCATTCTGAATGTGTTGTCTTCTGTCAACCGCATTTTGACGTACATATATGTGAAAAAAAAAACACATCGTGATGCACATATATGAAAATAAAACTAAAAATATGATGCATGAATCTTGAGAAATGGATAAAATTTTCACTGATTTAAACTACAACCACATGGATGAATCACAATTAAGCTAGAATTCAGTACTTAAATAACTAACCTGCGAATTTTATATTTTTTATGGCTAATTGAACTGGTAGCATGTAAACTCCATTAGTATCCCTGAACACTCAAATGTATGGACTCAGTTAATCAAACTGCTGCCGCAGCTGCATTTCGGTTTCGCTTTTCCACGAGGCATGGGTTGATTGGCCCTTCATTCTTTTGCTCTTCTCCTTGTCCTTTATTGTCGATCCCTTCTTCTTTTCCATGTTAGGGTTTGCAGGGGGGCGATCTTCACATACAGGGCACACTACCCCTCCACGAGCACTTGAAAATGTCTTTGGTATCCCACATTGAAGGCACATTCTTCAAACAAAGATATAAATTGTGTTTACATATGTCACTTTTTATCTACACACACAAACTAGTTGTTTCCATGTACAATGCACAATTGTAAAGGAAAACAAAAACTTATATATTGTTTTAATAAACAGATTAGTCCCAAGAGTTTTATGTGTGAGAGAGATTACATTGTACGGACCCAAGAAGATTTTAGACACGACAATTTAAAATATACTAAAATTACATAAATCTAGACACACTTTAGAAATTACAATATATGTTCCCGTAGAAGAAAAAAAAAGTGATTTTAATCAATGAATTGGCTTCACATAAGTGTGAATGTGAGAGAGCTTAGAATTGGAATGAGGACAATTCTTGGTATTCTATGTCCAAAAGGTACGTTGAACAATAAAAAATTGAGTTAAACCCAGAACCTATGAGAAGCTAGGATTTAAATTCCGGGTTGGGTTCAAATCATTCATTCGTCATAATATAGATTGATACTCAATTCATTAAAATATTTAATTACTTAGCTTCTGAGATTCTAATATAGAAAGAAGAGGAACTTACCTGAGAAGATCTGCCGCATCTTCTGCGCCAGGCAGGGTTGCCGCAGGCACACGCTTGCTATCTCCCAGAGAACTTGCAGGAGGTGGCATTGCGGAAGAAGGTTGAGGAATGTTTCCCTCCACATCGCTTCTCACTCGGTCACGAATGGCAACTAACTGAGCTTTAGCCTCAACAACGGCTCCTAAAAAACAACATACCATCAGTTTCAAAGTGCTCTTGCTCAGACCAGAGAAATTAAAAAGAAAAAAAAGGAAAGAAAAGAATTGATTGGTAAAGTATAGGCAAGAAACATAAAGATCATGAAATTGGGTTTCAGACACATCAGATCGGAGCTTCACTCATAGGTCCACAACCCGAAATGATAGAAAGTAGAATACGCAAACCATCTTTAAAAATTTCAAGAAAGCATTTTTCTTTCTTCACTCAGCCGAAAAACATGTGCATTTACAGTTGGTACTCATGCATTGGCATTTTTCACTCAATCATGACCAAAATCACCCAAACGCTGGGAATTTCTTTCAAAAAATTTCTACTAGAACCAATTATGGGTTTCTTTCCATCAATTCATCATCATCAACATCATTATCCAAGCTTCATCCTAACTATTTGGGGTCAGACATACAAATCATGTTCCGTTGTTTTGCTCTATCAAGAGCCATACCCTCAATTAGACTACAGGTCAATATATCTCTTTTGCTTACTTCCCCTTGCCCTTTTAGAGCTTTCTACTTGAACCAATTCACCCCTCCTAGCCGGTATTGTTCTTGGTCGCCACTGCACATGGACAGACCATGAGGAACCAAAACCCAAGCACAAAAATATCCACTATAAAGGCAAGTGCAACCTTGAGACACATCCCAAATACAACAAACCTCAAATTCCAAATCAATAAAAGTTAACGCATCCTTCAAAGAAGAATTCTAAAGGATCTAGGCTAAGCAACATGATGACATTAACCAAGTTAATCATACCAATCCTCCCTTTTCTGACAATGCATAGTTCCAAATAAATTCTTAAGTCCTGAAACCATGCTCCCTGCTTGCATGAATGAAAATAGAGTAAACCATGTAATGTTGGTAGAGAGGGTAAATGTAGCATAATTGCTATCGACACACAAAGTGCGCTATTTTGTTTATTTAAACCAAGGACATCTTGGACAAGCTATCCATTTGGTTGCTCTGCTTTCTTGATAAAATACATACCAACTAGCATACCATTTGTAAGAAAAATAAAATAATGAATAGGATTCAGGAACAACGAGAAGTATCAAGAATCCCATTTCGGTGAAGAACCAAGAACCAAGAACCAAGATTTCTTTACTAAATAGTTCTCTAGAGGGAGCACCCATGCTTCCCATCCATAGTTATCCAATACGGGCTCAACATTCTCAATTTAGTCATACTCATTCTATGGATATATTGTTTCTTAACCGCCCAATATTTCATCATAAAGTGTGTTTGGTTTTACAATCACCTTATAACTTTCCCTTCAGTTCATTAGTAAGGCGATGATCGCATAAGACTCCATAATTACATCTCCACTTTGTCCACCAAGCTCTAATTCTATGCATGATATATTCTTCAATCTCTCTATTCTCAGAGATTATCGACCCAAGATATAAAAAATAATATCTCTTAGGTACTTGTTGACCATCAATCTTAACTAATTCCTTGTTTCTACTTCTTTTTTTTTTGGATAATTAAGTGGGGATGACGAGCCTTGTTTCTACTTCTATCATGCTAAAGTTGCATTACATATGCTCTGTCTTACTCCAGCTAATTTTAAGACCTTTAGATTCCTCCTTACATATGCTCTGTCTTACTCCAGCTAATTTTAAGACCTTTAGATTCCTCCCCGAGCAAGAACCTGCTCGGGAAGGAATAATGCACATGAACAAGGGCAGTTTGTTCATTTTCCCTCGTAAATGGGAGAAGGGTTTCCTTTGAGGGGTATACCCACTCCCACTCCTCCCTTCCCGTCCCCCCCCCCCCCCGCCCCCCACAAAAAAAAAAAATCTTTAGAACCAATTTTTTATGGCTTTAAGGTGAATAAAGTGAAAAAAAAATAAAAAACTGATTTTTTTTTTTAATTTCAAAGATTTCGATAAAATTTATGGGTTCTTTGGGCAAAAGTTCAAGCTGATTTTTGTGCTATTTTTTAATGGATTTTTGGGGAAAGACATATTTATTTATGGGTGTAGTTTGCATAAGGTTGCAACCTTAAACAATCAAAAGAAGTGCACGCTCAAATTTTATCATAAGATGTAATTTTGGTGTAAAAAATTCTTAGGATGGCCTAAGAATCCATTTTCACCTCTAATTAAAAATTTTAGACTCCAAAAATGGATCAAAGCAAGTAGATCTATAAACACATGAAAATCTTGAAAATGGATGGTCCAAATAATGTGTTTCAAGTTGCACTATTTTTGGGACTTGAAATCTTTTTTTTTTTTGTCTTTTCATATTCATACATCTCGATGTCGAGATGATCAATTAGAGGGTTTTCCAACTTCGAAACAGCCTTTTACGATGGAATTTTTAAGTGCAACTTATTTCTACATTTTAAGGTCGTAACTTTATATAACCTCTTTCTTTTATTTATTTTTTTGAAATGTTAATGGAGGGAAGAGCCCAGGACATTATGTTTAGGCAAAGAACGATTTATTTTTTATATCATAAGCTTTTGGTCTTTGGATGTCGCACACTTTGTTAAGTAGTTGTAGACAATTAGACTCTTTAGTATTTGGTAGTTTGGGTTTTGGTTTTGGCTATATACTACAATGTACTCAGTTGCTAGATGCTATTTTATTTTTGAAGTGCTTGGTTGATAACTTGGTACAATATATGTTCTTTTGTATTTGCCTATTGGGATGAATTAATTTATTTTGCATATTAATTGCATTAGAAAATCATCATCATCATCATCCGAGCCTTATCACAACTATTAAGGGTCGGCTATGTAGATCTTGTTCCGCCATTCTGCTCTATCAATGGCCATACCCTCAATCAAACTCATAAGTTATCATATCTCTTTACACTACATACATCCATATCCTTTTGGGCCTTCCCCTTTTCCTTTTAGAGCCTTCCACTCGAACCAAATCGCGCCTCGTAACAGGTGATGTTCTAGGTTGATACTACATATGGCCAGCTCACCCAAGTCAAATTTCCCTCATCTTATCGCCTATTGAAGGCACCCCTAAAGTATTTATTCATTCCGAGTTCTATCCTTTCTTGCCTTGTCACTCATCCCTCTCAACATCCGTATATCAGCTATTATCATCCTAAGGATATGTTGTTTCTTGACCGCCCAACATTCAATCTCATAAAGCATGGTTGATCTTACAGCCGTTGTATAAAACTTCCCCTTAAATTTCATTGGTATGCAGAGATCAAATAAAACTCTAGATCGACATCTCCACTTCTCCCACCCACTCTAATTCCAGGTGGGCGAAGTCGAGATCTTCAACTGGAATGTTATGTTATTGCCGCATACTCCACCATGGCCGGTCCCAAGCCCAGATAAAGGATGAGCGTTGTGTTTGGTAATGCAGCTAGTGTAAACTTTGCCACAGTTTTTCATAAATCTTGAACCTGTGTTATATGCTCATGCTAGGGCAGTCCATGTAAGCAACACGTTGTATCAGAACCTAGGTGCAATAAAAAATGAACAAGGGCTAGCTAGGACAGTCCTTGGAAGCGATGCGCCGCAATTGGGCCGCAACCACGCCCGATTGTGGTCCATATTTTCAAAAAATTTACAGCAAGGTCCTTTTTTATTTTTTTAATTTCCCAAGTTTACCCTTGGTTCGATGTTTCAAACATCGAACCCCTTTATTTTTAATATTTTGGTATATGTGGGTATGTTCGATGTTTCTAATCTATTCTATTGTACGGGGGTCCGATGTTCCATACATTTGACTGGCACATATTGGGCTTTTCTTAAAAAAAAAAAAAAAAAGTATTACCAATCCTATGTTTGAAACATCAGACCACCCCATACAAAAGAATAGATTATATTGTAGGGTGGTCTGATGTCTAAAAAATCATACCAACCCACAAATGCCAAAAAAAATTTAAAAAAAAAAGAAAAATAAAAGGGTTTGATGTTTGCAACATCGAATCGAGGAAAAATTGGAAAGACAAAAGAATGACCTTGATGTAAAATTTCTGAAAATATGAACCAAAGGTAATTCCGTTAATTTTAACATGGTCCATACGTAAATTAACCCAAAGAAAAATAGGAAGTTAAAAATTTTTGTATTCTTATATTTTGAATTTTTTTTAAATTTATTGATCCCATGAGAAGTGAAGCACCCATATTGAGAGTGCATTGAGGCACATAGTGCATAGAGTCCACGTCTCACATTTGACAACCTTGTTCCCCATCATGACCAAATAGCGAGGTAGCTCACTATTTGACTCACCATATTTTACATGGTGAACACCAATATGGCAAATGGGCAAGCAGAACACCATTATGTGTGTGCAGGCACAAATGCATGCACAAGGGATGGGTGGGTGTGATTCAGGGTAGAAATAATGGTGGTAGGAAACAAATCTGACTTTGCATGGGAGAAAGAGCATGGTTGGTTTGTTGGCTAGGGGGAGAGATTGTGCATAAAGAATGAAAAATAGGATTTAAAGTGGTTCCTCAAGTTCAAGTTTTGCACCAAATAACTGGCTAAAACTAGGCACAAGAACCAATGCAGAAGGCCTTGAGCAGCTTGAAAATTTTACATATCTAACTTTCAGATTTTAGAACGTTTGAAGTCTAACATTTACCAATGCAACAGGTAAATGACTTGAGAGTTGGCATTGTAGTGCAGTCACAAAGAGTGGGTGCAAAGAATTAGCACCCTTCAGAAAATACAACAGAAGTGTTTCTAATCTAACTATGAAAAATATATAGTATGTAAATCATTGCTAAGAAAATTCTTGAACTTGAAAAGGTAAAATAGCAATCTATTTATTTGGCATGAAAGAAGAAAATAAACTCTATTACTAAGTGATTGATTTTCTTTTCTTTTTTTATTCTGGCGTGGGGTTGGTTTTCATGTGGAAAGCTACTCTCTTTGTGTATTTTACCATGTCCAACTTTCATTAAAATCTGAAATGTATTACCTTCATATTTTAACACGATCCCTTGATTGAATTGCCCTAGCTCAATACCTTGGGTTGTGGTCTTGGATAACAAACTTCCAATAACAAACAATGTAAGGTTGAGTTAATTTGCTTCAGTCTCTATTATCACGACTTATCAGAGAGGAAAATCATAATACTCTCTTCCTCGTAAGTTTATTACCATCTAGTTCATAATAAGCATTAGGACTTGATTATTGAAAAACTATTTATTCTAATCTTTTAAAAAGGAAAATTTGAGATTCGATACAAACTTGTTTTTCGATGATTGAGTGGACTTTTATGGCCCCATTTCAGAAATTTCTGATCTAGTTCTGCACTGAGATCCCTAAAGTTGGCAAGCAATATTACTAGTATGAAACTATGAATAGACACAAGTTTCTTTTATATGCATTATCTATCTTAATGTCAATTCCCAAGTGATTGATAAACAGCTTTTACAATTTGGTAGTTAAATGTGAATAAGTAAATACACTGCATTTATGCAGTTCCAAAATATCATTTTTTTGCCTCAACTTTTCTCAAAGATTTCCACATATTATCTGTTTTTATTTTAGTTAATTTAAAAGAACAAAATGTTCCCCAGAACATAATCGGAAAGCATCCACAAAATGCTTCTAAGTTGATCTTTGACAGAATTTTTGGGTCACCGTAGCTACTCCGACAATACTGCCTTGGAGAATGTAAGTAGATTTTCTAGGCAAATATTTAGGTAGGGAATCATTTAACTTTCCACACGATAGTTTGGAGAAAGAACAAAATGGCAGTGATCTTGTAAAGGTGCCAAGACCCAAGAGTGTCCATTGGTTTCAACTCTAGCCGATCTTTATACATAAGGTTTAATTTGATCACCACAGCGCAAGATGGTGGTGTCAAGTTTGCGATAACTGATATCAAAATCACATCCCAATGTCTCTTGATCAAGGAATGTCATCTACTTAAGTATCACTTAAAGGTGGGGTTTTATGAGCCAAGAAGGAAGGGAGACCCCTTTGGATGGTTTTGTCTGAGGTTTAGGGAAAGTTCAAATTCGGCGTTTTTTGCTCTTCCTTTTGGAAAGAGACCAAACTAAGAATGTGCCCTAGTTTTGGGTGATTTCATAAGAATTCCAATTCAGTGGCAGAATGGTGTTGTCATGGTGTCATTAATGGAGAATTGTTCGATGGCATTTTTATGGTAGTGGAAAGGGGAAACAGTTCTTGTATATGGTGAGGTGAATCACCTATTTACCTGAATCTTATAAATCTTTCAAGATAATGGAATCATATCTTTTTTGGTTTCCTATAGATATAAGTA
The DNA here is from genome assembly GCF_000471905.2 of Amborella trichopoda. Next base: position 3,174,140 of record NW_006494904.1, read on the forward strand.
GCATTAGGGTGAAATATGTATCTTTGTATGTTGGTGTTTGGACTGTCATTTGTGGTGTGTTGTCCTAGTTCTAGGTGTCCCTATTTTACTCCTCTTGGATTCCTTCTCTAATCCCCAAAGTTGTTGCATGGTATATTGTTCTTGGGTGTTCAAATTCTTCGAATCACTTTGCTAATGATTGGAAAATTATTATAAATAAAAAAATTGATTGGAGAGTTGTTTTTGAGGTAATGAATTTGTTGCAGTGGGGGTTCACCACAAGGGATAATCGAGCGAGTCTCTGTTCCCAACAAGTGATGAATCAATTCTTTTAAAAGACGTTCCATATCCCAAATCCCTCAAAGCTACACTAATATCCAGGCATTGTTTGAATGAGGGAGACTAAGTGTTTAAATCTTGAATTTTGCATTAAGGGTTTCCAACCTTCTTTTTCACCACTAACCATGCCCCTCCCCCCGCTCCCCCCGCTCCCCCCACCCCCAAAAAAAAAGGAAAAGAAAAAAAAAAAGAAGAAGAAGGGGGAAAAGAGAAGCCAGTAACCCTCAGATTCTCACATTTTTACAGAAAGACATTACGGCCAAAAAGTATCACTCCCAATCAAAAGTGATTGAGAATACATCATTGTACTGTAATTTAGTTTAAAAATTTTAGTATATAGAATAGAACATTAAACTATGTTAACAACAAAAAAGAAATCTCTCGACCAGCATACAAACAGAATCAGATGACTATGGGAGCAAATTGACATAAAACTCTCATAATAAAATCCACAGAACTTTTTTTCTTTTTTTGGATAATTCAGTAGGGAAGATAGGCCCCTACCTGTTTTTTCAAGTAGATTACGAGTTAGCTTTTTGAAGGTGTTAGTGGGGGTGGTGTTAGTGGGGGTGGTGTTAGTGGTGGGAATGGAAACCACAAAGTGGTGACTAGGGTATAGGAGTGCTAACACCATGACCCCAGCCCCTTTCCCATATCTACAGAACTTATCATGTGGATATCAAATTTCGATGGAACAAACTTCGCAAATACATATTTGTTAAGCATCCAGTTACAGTCAACAATTACACCGAATAACAAAGTGGGCCAATTTTGGATATAGGCCTCAACTTTCTTTCCTCAACTTTCTTTCTTTTTCTTCTGTAGCTCAGCAAGGAAAGGGGTCCTCTAACCATGCTAGGAATGGAACTACCTCAACTTTCAAACCAACAACTTCATTTAGAAAGCATAAGAAAGGGAAAAAGAAGAAGAAGTTCAAACTATCTATTCTACTGAGTACTGTCTAATCTCTAATCGAAAGGAACATGTTATTTGATGAGCAGTAGAACTCAACATATCGAGCATGAGAAATTCTAATGGTTTTCGAAAAATTTAACCATGGATGATAGAGAAGTGAAACTTAGAAATCGATAATCACCATGAAATTGCTGGCTGAGAGCTAACCTGGAGGAAGATCTTTATTCTCTTTCTTCGATCTCCGGCTTCCATGGCGCCGCCTCTCCTCTGAAGCACTCGAAGAAGGGTGCTCGGCAACACAATTGTTCAAGAATCCAGGGGGGCCCGAGATCTTTCGGGACCCAATGAGAAGTGTGAGAAAGTAGTTCCTCAATTAAAACTTCATATGAGAGAGAGAAGGATTAGGGCAAGGTACCTCAGAGAAAGCCTCCAGTGCAGATGGTAAAAGGGAATTACTGTTGAGAGAATGGATGGGGTTTGGAAAGGGTGATTGGTAAAAAGAGAGATGGTTGTGCTCTCTCTCGGTATCCTCGTCGCTTTGAGAAAATGGGTCTTCTTGCTGAGGTCCTTCCTCTTCGGAAGAATAATCCTGTAAGAGTGATAAACTCATGGTTTCTTTTCGCAGAGAGAGAGAGAGAGAGAGAGAGTTTCCCCCACCTTGCTATACCAGTGAGGATCGATTTAAAAGGTTTGCAACTGCGGCAGAAGCCACATGCCCCGTTTGACATCTTTTGTACAAGAAGGTAAATCATTTACTCGTTCGTTCGATGTCAAATTGGATGGCTCAGGTAATCCCTTAATTTTTTATTTTTATTTTTATTTTTATAAACGACACTCTTATAACCACCACCTTTTTTTTAAATTTTTATTTTTATTTTTATGAACGACACCCTTATAACCACCACCCTTTTTAAAGTTTAAGGAACAAGAAAGATAGTGATTTTTACGTACAAAATATAAAGAAAAAAATTTATATAAAGCCCAACTCTGAACAATCAAATTAAAGTGCACTTTAAAAATTTCTTTAGAATAGATTGTTTTGATGGCTAAATACTCTCAAATTGATCATCTCAACATCAAGATGCATGAACATGAAAAAAAACAAGGGATTTCAAGTTTTAAAAATAAACTATCTTGTAATACATTTTTGGACTGTCAATTTTCAATATTTTCAAGTTTTGCTCAATCTACACTATTTTTTAGGTTTTAAATTTATAATTAGAGAAGAAAAAATATTTTAAGACTATCACTAAGATTTTTAGTATTGAAACGACATTTCTTAATACTATTTGAAGGTGCCCTCTACTTTGATTGTTTAGAGCTTTGGCTCTATATAAACCACACCCAAAAATAAACGGTATCTTTGTAGATAATCTTAAAATTTAAATATCTATATATTTAATTATTTTTCATAAATTAAGACCAAAAAATATATGAGGGCGCCAAACTAGACTCGATTAGACCTGGACCCAAATACTGTTTGGGCCCAAGATTTGGGCCCAGACCTGACCCGGTAGGTTTTTCTATACTCATACCCGGTCCTAAGTTGGTTTTACTCGTCAGGTTTTGGGTCGGGTCTAGGTCCATTGCCACCCCCTAGTGATTTAGGATGTGTCATTGTTCGGGCACAAATCCTAAAATAAAATTTCTCAAATGTGTGACATACTTTCATCTATTAAAAATCATGTCTAAGGGTTAAAAGTGATTATGTCCTCTTTGTACAAAAATAAATGATCTCATAGTATACAATCTCATTTATATAAAACAAAAAATATCAATAAAATATGACGGCTACTATTTTGAAAAATTAGTGGATCGAACCACCCATGATTAGTATTTTTAAAGCACCAAGTTGGAATTTGGAATAGCTCGAGTTGGCCTAGAAATAGTCCTTATTTTCCAAAAGGATTGTATACTATGAGACTAATTTACTAGTTTTATAATGAGGTTGTAATCACTATCAGTTATTAGATGTCAACTTAGATGGCTTGAGATGTATGATTTCTTAGATGTCAACTTAGATAGCTTGAGGTATATGATGAAATATGAGAAAATTTTATACTTTGAATTTAGTCAATAGCATACTTACAAGTTACAACCATGGGACTTAAAATGTGGCTGGTCGTATCGATTGTAACCTTCTTCTACTAGAAACAATGGTTTAAAAAACGGATTGGTGACCCCGATCGGGCTCCCAAAAAACCGATCCGGATCGACAAATCGGCGATCCGGATCGAAAATTGGGTGAATCGGTCAAAATAAAGCTTAAAAAAAATCCGAAAAAATTATTAAAATTCATTATAAATATTGTTTTTTTGGAATTCAATAAGAAATGAGGGTACTCCATTAAGAAATTTCATGTTTTTTAATGAATATGCGAATATTAATATGTTCTTTCCCTGCATGAACCGTCATTCAGCATTTAATTTACATCACACAAAAGGATAAACATAGAATTATCATGGAATAAGTATATCAACATACATGGACTACAATAAAGCATAAAATTAGTAACATATGATCTAAAAATAAAATGATAGACGACGTTATTGTTCTTCTTGGTCACGCTAGTGCCATTGATTGAATTCGTTTAACAATTCATTGATTCGATCTAAAAACGAATCATCGATATTAGCAGGCGTCTGACTATTCCTAAATCCCTGAGTGTTAGTATTTTGTTGTGTTCCCAATCTAAAATCCCCGAAGATTGTCCATCATTCATGCTCACCTGCACTATCGTGCTTATCCCTATACTGTTGCTGTTGGGACTCGATATGTGAATAATATGGCTGGGATAGGGTGGCCTCAGAATCATCATCTCTCTCA
>NW_006494904.1:3188180-3215969 GCF_000471905.2 Amborella trichopoda
ACTGTACAGAATCGTCCGGTTCTCTCTAGAACCGGAAGATTTCCGATTTTTGGGCGATCCGGTTCCTTTTTCACTATTTCCGAATCGAACCGGGCGAGTCCGGTTCGACTCGGCGTTTTTTAAAACGCTGGTTTCGATACAATTCGCTTGGGATTCTCCATGGGTTCCATTTCGGTGATTATCTTTTACAATTTCTGAGTTCTTTTTACAGTTTCAATTATGGTATAAGAAGATCATAATTACTATTATCCGTTAAATTTCTAATGGGATGATTATTATTGTATCATTTACTATGTTAAAAGTTGAAGGAAAAACTTGTTGAACAACCTGTATATTTTTCAAATGGGATGGTTGTTAACAAGTTAAAAGTTCAAGAAAAAACTTGTTGAACTTTGTAAAGGATCACAACCTGTATAATTTGAAATCGGAGGTGAGTGGTATTTGTGACCTCCTTGTAACAAAAGTATATGATCCTATATATTGTAATTTTTTTTCCTGTATATCCAATTAAGTTTATATAAAATATATTTAAAAGTACAATTAAGTTTATAGTTTTCACCACATGCACTTGTAAATATATTTAAAAGTATAATTAAGTTTATATAAAATGATCAAATACCACTACAAATTTTAAAATTCAGAGTATTTTGATCATTTTATTTGTTTTAAAATATATTTTGTATTTTTTTCACGAATTCAGGATGGTGAGAAGTATGAATTCCATATATTTGGGCTTTAATTTGATGTAACAAAAAGGTTAAAATTAAAATACAATAACCACTCTCAAAAGTTGGACTTGACTATCAAATATATGTAGGACTATATTTTTAATTTTGATAATAAAGTGGGACTTTTTTGTAAATTTCCCTACTTTTCATCACATTTCATTGGAAATTATGGTTCTTCGGTTATTATCAATGGGGAATGATATGGATATTATCGTATTTGTCTAGTAAATTGGAAATGAATTAATTATGGATGCTTTAATATATTGAATTAATATATTATTATGGGATAACATTTTATTGAGAGAAGTAAATTTGAATTCAATTTACACATTTAAAACATATATGTTAAACAGTTTATTAATGATAACATTGATAATACTTAAGAGTATACAAAAGGGAAAATTGCTAAAACTCTCAAGATGGACTCTTGACCCACTTTACACCCCCAGAAATGATGTTTTCTAGCTAATACCCCTACACAAAAAGTTCACTTATTTTGAACAAAAATACCCTTCCCTCATATAACAAATTATTTTTGTGAGAGAGGGTAGTCCAACATTTTGAACAATCGGTCTGACGATTTTTTTTTTGTTGGAATGGACGGTCCGGCATTTTGAACAACCGGTCTGGCGATTTTTTTTTTACTGGAATGGGTGGTCCGGCATTTCATGGTGGCGGTCCGGCGATTAGTTTTTGCTGGAATGGGTGGTCTGGCATTTGGAAGTTACGGTCTGGCATTTTGAAGTTGTGGTCCAGCACTTTGAAGGGGCAATCCGATGTTTTGATATGGTAGTCCATAATTTTGTAGGGGCAGTTCGGTGTTTTGAAGTATGCTAGACTGAGCAGTTCGGCATTGTACAAATGCGGTCTGGCGTTTCCTTTTATTGGGATCCGAAAAATGATTTGTCATGTGAAGGGAGGGTATTTTTATCAAAAAAAGATGTAACTTTTTGAGTTGGGGGTATTAAAGATGGTTTTTGAAAAAGTGAAGAAAATTTAAGGTGGGGTAATGTCTAAAAAGTATATTTTTGGGGTTTTTTTGTAATATTTTTGGGGTTTTTTTGTAATTTTCCTTAAAAAGAGTTGATAATAATTACAAAGAAAAAGTTTATATAGAGCCGAGGATCTAAACAATCAAATTAGAACCCACCTCAAAAATTCATCATCTCGACATCAAGATGCATGGACATGAGGACAAAATGGATTTCAAGTTTTGCAAATAGTGCATCTTGTAATGCATTTTTGGATAGTCAATTTTCAAGATTTTCATAGATATGCTCGAACTACACTATTTTTGAAGCTTTAAATTTTATAAATACATATGAAAATATATTTTAAGGCTAATTCAAGAAACGGAGTTGAGGCAGTTGGTTGTTGCATCTTGCCCAAAATTTCACCTAAAAAACCTCATATATGGTAAATTTAATTACTGAAAAAAATGATTATTTCCATAGAAAACAATTTATTGTCTTTGATACTTGAATATTTAAATTAGAGAAAAATTATTATAAATTAAAAGAAAATAATATCTCCATAACTATATAATACATCAAACTCAGAAGCTTGATATGAGGACTCATAGCCTCACTGAGGGTATGGCTCTTAATATAGCATAAGGGTGAACTAAGATTCATGAAGCCAACCCCAATTGGTTGGAAAAAGGCTTTGACGATGATGATGATCCAACTCATAAGGTATTCCAAAGAGAAATTGTAAGACCAATGCAGGTCATTATCAAGTTAAGTATTATCAATAACAAGCAGAAAAGATCGATTTTAAACAAACTCAATATAAATTCCTAATGTCAAGGGGAGGGGATTAATCTAGTTTATGCAACCTACTCATATCAATATGAACGTATGTTTATCAATATCAATCAAAATATATTTTGCATAACAAACTCGTGTAAATCGTTGTTCTTGAACGAGAGGGTATTTCACATAAGAAAATGATGAAAATCCCTTCAAGTTTGGAGTTGAAGGAGTGTCTTAACCTCTAGGCATATGGCATGAAAAGGTGAACGTTTTTAAACCTGACGATATCCGATCCGAATGGCCAAATCCAGATGGGAAATGGTTGGGACTGAATAATTTAAGGATGGTGCAGGTTACAATGTGGTTTCCCCTTCAAATCCTCCTTTATATATTTTTTCCCTTTTTAGTAAAGGGTAAAGCTTTCTATGTTCCCCCTACAAAATAGAAGTTCTATGTTCCCCCTACTATCTAGCCATCCATTTTTTATCAAGAGAGCCACTCACCGTTTGATCTTAGATCTGATGTCTCAAAGTATTTTATTTTTAATCTTTTTAATACAATTATTTGAATATAAAATTTGGTACGTGTCATCTTCTCATTGGGGTGCACCAGTAAAATATATTAACAATAATTTTTCGATAAAAAATAATGACCAAAATACCCTTGAAACTTTTAGGGGTATTTTGGTTATTTTAGTTTATTGAAAATCTTTTTTTTATATTTTTTTCGTTAGTGCGAGTTTAATATAGGAAATGGACATCCAAAATTTGGTGTCAAAACAGTTTATAGAAAAAAATTAAAAATAAAACAGTGTAGAGACGTGACATTGTGATTGAGGCAATCTTAGCCCTCCATTAAAAAATGGACTGTTGGATAAGGGAGAACATAGAACTTCTATGTTGTAGGGGGAACATAGAAAGCTTTCCCTTAGTAAAGATTATCTAATATTTTCTGAAGTCTCTTCTAAGTCTCCATCCAGTAAACTACTATTTTAATTTTTTATTTGATTTCATTTATTTTTAATATTTTCTAGAATATTGATTCAAAATGATTCAGACCGGATCTAGATCTTTGATCCAACGATCCAATACGGATATGTGGGCCCCGCCAATCGGGGTTTTAAAATACTGAGGTGAACCAATGTAGTAAAATTTTCGATCTATATCATCGATTAGGATGGGAATTGGTTTGGACTGAATCAATTTAAGAATAGTATAGGTCTCGGCCCATTTCACCCTAAAACCCATTGTTTTAGGTTATATTTCTTTTTGAAATATCATCTAATGTTTTCTTAGTCTCCTCTAAATCCCCATCATATAAACCCTTATTTTGATTTATATTATATGTCATTTATTTTTAATGGTTTTCAAGATAACATATTAAGACCGATGAGGATCACTGATTCAACGATTCGACAAAGATACATAGGTGAATTATCTCCCCTATTGATCCGAATTTTAAAACATTAAGGTGAACTAACCTTTTTGTAATCCTTTTCTTTTAGTGCATCATTGGGCAGCTCTTAATATTAAGAGAAAGGAGATAAATAGACTATCACACAACTCGGAGAATGCATGATTCAGTACATATTTGGCCGTGGTCTAGGATATCATGAAGTTATGAGGTCATGTGGCAATGTTTCAATTAAAAATAAAGTATTTTGTATGCCATAAAAATACCTAGTCCTTCTCTTCATTAGAAAAATTAGATTTAGACCATCGAAAAGCAAATAAATGTAACAAAATGCAACAATGGAGATTTTAAATGGCAGCAACCCTAATCAACTAACTCACAGAGAATAGAACATCTCAACCCACAATTCTACTTGAGTTATCAAGTTGCTCATATGAAGTTATGAACATCTCAACCCACAATTCTCCTTGAGTTATCAAGTTGCTCATATGAAGTTATAGAAACTCACATTTATATTTGTATACAATATCTTCTTTCCTTTCATGTGGACCCATATTAGGAAGTATTGTGTTATGATACCACTTGTTGTGCGCGGAAGCTCTAAACTCGATGGGTAAATTTCTGGTAAATAAAGTATGAGAAATAAAGCATTAAACACATACAATAAGAACACAAAGATTTACATGGTTCATCCCAAAATGGCTACATCCACGGGCACGGCAAACAGAAATCCACTATACCAATGAAAGTCACATAAAATATTTTGGAACAAATAGTTACCTCTCTAAACCTCGATAAAAACCCAAGTCGAGCAAACCCTTTTAAGCCACTCTCACTTCATTCTCTTTACTTATGACAACCATTATCGATAATACCAGATAGAGACACGAGAGTAATGAGAAACTGACTTTCTCTCTAACTAAAAGGGAGCAACTGAAAATCTCTATGATAACCGTTTCTTCACAAGAGACCAACCTTTCACTCTGTAGGAGTCGTTAGGAGGCACCATCAATGTTTCTCTTCATAGGAAGCTCTCTTATCTAAGAAGAAATGTATGTTTTGCACAAGAGGCTATGTCTCCCTCTCTCTCTATAGGAACTACTATTCCTATAAATTGACCCAAATTAGCACACAAATTCTTTGCATTTTCATCTCATATATATAAGATTTGGAGTCCATACTAAATATGAAACTTCTTATTGATGTTGCATATATCTCAAAAGACCAAGAGAGATATACAAGAGTCCTAATCCTTTTTGGATCTCGATTTCTCTTAGGAAACTTATCAATATCAATTTCAATTCCATAAAATATGGGAAGATCTCAAGCTTACATAATATGAAATTTCTTTATGTAGTGATTTTGGATAGCACCAAATCCAACAAGCTCCACCTTGATATCAAAATTACCCGTTCACCAAACCAAAATCTATTAGATAGCTTCACAAATTTATCATCTTTTGCCACATAAGTTTTTTCATCATTCTTGCTGAAAAATAGTTTTTGCATCAAATTTCTCTACCTCGAACTTTGCATTCGAAACTTTTACCACCATATCGAAAACCCCAAAACCAGTGCTCTGATATCACTTGTTGTGTTCTGATATTACTTGTTATGCTTGGAAGCTCTAAGCTCTAAACTTGATAGTGGCAGTTTTTTCTTAGTAAAAAATCAATATTTCTCAAAGAACGTATTCACCATCATCACCACGAAAAATCAATTTTTCTCAAAGAACATATTCACCATCATCACCACGACAGAGAGTGTGAGGGCTTAGGGCAAGGGCCGATCCAAGGTAGGGTCAGGGCTGGGTCGGTCCAGGAGGGCTTAGGGCAAGGGCCGATCCAGGGTAGGGTCAGGGTTGGGTCGGTCCAGGGCATGCTATGTATCATCCTTTAGCAGCTTGTCATCAATTACTTTTTAAGGCAAAAGAAAATACTTAACGTAAACAATCAATCTCATCATTCTTTTAAGTCACAGTCTGGAAAACATAAATAACTGCAGTTTTCATAAACACTCAACTTTTTTCCAAATTATAAAAAAAAATATGTCCGGGATTATAGCCTAAATACTTTGATCGAGAGGCAGTATTTTGCTGCGACTTTTTTTAAAATCACTTTTGCAACTACATGTCTTCTAGCCAAGGAAGTAAGTGAAATGCTTGTTGTTCCAACTCCCATACCCCAAGCACAATGTTGGTGTATCCATAATACTTCTTTTACATGACCGAACAAAAATAGTTACACAAATAAATATTAATTACAGTAAAAGAAAACAATGCATGATTTTTAAAAAGATCTAACCTTATTCAATCAATTAGTAATTGAATTTGGTATCATTCTTATGTAAAAATACAGATTTGATTTTCAAATATTCCTCCATCTGCATCGTTTTTGTTAACTTCATAAAATTGACCCTATGTATAGAAACGGGTTCTAATTAATGTTCCCCTGAATCCTTGCGAGGAAATAATTGGGCTCCTTTGTGAGTAATGTCGGCATCCACTTTTTCTTCTATGCATTATTGATTTCATGATTACTACATCTTTTTCACCAAATATTCACTTGCCTGAGTTTCTCACCGGGCTGTCATTTGCTAGAGTAACTGCGCAAGGGGCAAGCGAAGGGTCAAGGGCAGGGTCTATGGCCTGGCCAGTCTATTATTTATCATTCAATGCCATCATTCTTTAGGTTACAGCTTGGAAACATAAAAAATAAATAGAATTATACCCTATCGGTAATTTTTATGAAAACTGAAATTTTAACTGAACTTTTTTTTTTTAATTATAAAAAAAAGTATGTCCAAACATGTATTATACTTGTAATGCTTTATTATATTAAAAGGAAGTGTTGTTGTGTTCCCACACCTCTACATTATTATGGCCTCTCTGTTCTCATCACATAACTACAAATAGAAAAAAAAAAGAAAAATAGATATCTTCTCATCACATAACTGCATAGAAGAAAAAAAAGAAAAAAGAAAAAAAAAATAAGACCATGAATTGACATAACTGCAAATAGAAAAAAAGAAAAGAAAAAATAAGACATGAATTGACTAAGATTTTAGTATAATGTATCAGTAAGGATTTTAGTATAATGTTTCAGTAAGATGAGTAACATACAATCAATATAAGATTTTAGTATAATGTTTCAGCAAGATGAGTAACATACAATCAATATTGAGTGTGAGGGCCTTGGGCCCGGCTGATCCAGGGTAAGGCCAGGGCCTGGGCCAAACCGGTCTAGGGCAGTGCCTGCGCAGGCCCTTGTATTGAGTGTGAGGGCCTTGGGCCTGAGCTGATCCAGGGTAGGGCCAGGGCCTGGGTCAAACTGGTCTAAGACAGGGCCTGCAGCCTGCGCAACGGACGGGGTCCTGCGCAGGGCCAATGGCAATGGTGTGAATGGGGCAGGGATGATATATTGTGTTAGTGCAACTCCTTTGCCCTGATCACAATGTTATATTTTATTTTGGTATCCTTCCTTTGCAAAAATACCATAAGATTTAAGTTTCCCACATTCCTCCATCTCCATCGAAATTGGATTGACCAAGTGTACACAGAAATGGTTCTAAAACAATGTATTTGTGTTTGTCATTCGAGTAGGAATGAAAAACTTGGATAAAAATCTCGTCAGTGTACCCCTCAGAATCCTTGAGAGAATATAATCTCAATTTCATGATTATTCCATCTTTTTCACTAAAGGTTCATTTGCGAGTAAAGTCGGCATCCGCTTCTTCATCTATTATGATCTTAAAAAGGAAGTTTTTCAGTAAAGGTTCCTTTGCGAGTAATGTCGGCATGCGCTTCTTCATCTGTTATGATCTTAGAAGGAAGTATTGTTGTGTGCACATCACACACCTGTTCAAAAAATAAAATAAAAAATTAAAAAAAAAAATCCATAAATTAATTAATTCATGTAGTTGTCTTAAGCCAATATTCCTCAAAGAACATATTCACCATCATCACCACAAGAGAGAGGCCCGAAGGCCAGGGTATAGTCTGCACGGGCCGGTCTAGAATAGGGAAAGGAAACAATGTATCATCCGAAAAGACACTATGTATCATCATTTAGCAGCTTGTCGTCAATCATTTTAAGGCACAAGAAAATACTAAACGTAAACCATCAATGTCATGATTCTTTAAGTAACGGTTTAAAAAACATAGGTAAGACACATAATTAAGTAATTGTTTAAAAAACATAGATAAGAAACATAATTACACCCTAGCTGCAGTTTTCATAAAAACAGATTTTCTTTCAATTAATGGTCCAAATATGAATTATTTCCGTAATACTTTGATCCAGATGCAGAATCTTTGGTATGTGTTTTTTTTTTAAACCATTTTTGCAACTACATGTCTTGTGGTTAAGGAAATAAGCGAAATGTTATGTTCGTGCAATTCCTTTGCCCCAAGCGCATTGTTGGTGTGCCGATAATAGTTCTTATTCATGCCCAAACAAAAATAGTTACACATAAAAAATTTGATCCAAACAAAAATAGTTACGCATAAAAAATTTGATCTCGAGGTAGTATCTTTTCTATGAGTTTTTTTGAAATCATTTTCGCAATTTATGGTTAAGGAAGTAAGTGAAATGTTATGTTCCCGCAACTGCTATGTTCCTGCAACTCCTTTGCCCCAAGCACAATGGTGATGGGTACCTAATACTTCTGATTCATGCCCAAACAATAATAATTGCATATATAAAAAAAGTTAATTACAGATAATTACAGCAAAAAGAAAACAATGCACGATTTCTAAAGAGATCTAACCTTATTCAATCACTTAGTATTTGAATTTGGTATCTTTCCTTTGTAGAAATATCAAAAGATTTGATTTTCTCACATTCCTCTATCTTGAACACCGGAAACTCTTTTTATGAACTACAAAAAATTGACCAAAGTGTACATAGAAATGGTTCTAAAACTGTACCGATCAATAGAGTACAAATGAAAAACTTGGATGAATTAGTGTTTGGTGTACCCCTCAAAATCCTTGAGAGAACATGAATACCCTTCATTTCATGATTGAAAGAAAGACCTATGTAATCTTTTGCTGGAGAAATACAATTTTTTATTTTTTTTAATAATCACCACTTATAATTTTAGCAACAAGATCACTCACAGATGGCCTTTTTACAAATAATAGAAATTCCAAAAATTAAATAACATATCAATAAAATAAATCTCAACTACTTGATGCCATTCATACAACCTAATACTGTGTTTGAGATTATAAAATAAAAAACAAACAATTAAAAGAAATGATATTGGAGATTACTTCAATCGGGCTTTTTACACCCCACACCGAGTTACCACAGCCAATGGTGTGGGATCAGCGGTCTAGCTTCAATCTCGAACCGAAAAAGCTAATTTCGACTAAATTAGGTAACCACCTTTAAATTTCTACAAAACCCTAACTCCAAAATCCTAACTCCAAAATAATTAAGCATTTTCCTAACTCCAAAATAATTAGGCTCAAATCCTAATTTTTCCGATTCTTAGGTAACCATATTTAAATCTCTAAAAACCCCTAACTCCAAAATAATTAGGCACAAACCCTAATTTTTCCAACTCCAAAATAATTAAGCTCAAGCCCTAATTTTTCCAACTCTTAGATTAGATCATGAGAGAGAGAGAGAAAATAAGATAGTAGAGAGAGGGGCGTGACCGTTAAGGAAGAGAGAGAGGGGCATGGCCCCTAAGGATGAGAGAGAGAGAGTTTATGGGAAAGAGAGGTGTGTAGAGATGGGGGAGAGCATCCCTATTTATAGTGAAATTTAAGTTTAGGGTTTCACATAGTTTGCCTCTTTCTTGAGATTGAATATAGACCGTTGATCAAAATAACTTGTAGGGTGAGAGATCTAAGCCATCCATTCTATAAATGGGCCATCAACCTTATGGAAGGTGCATGAACCATTATCCCCCTTTCTTTAAACCATTTTCCTATCAATATATTTAAATAAATTAAATCCATTAAAGATACAGGGCATACCATAAATTGCATATTCCATGTCATATTTTCCATAAGAATATTTCAATAATATCAAATTAAAATATTCCTTCAATAATCAAGATAAGATATGGTCAATATTTTCTAATCAATATTTGACCACAGGCTACAAGATGTAGTTACCATTTTTAACAAACTTGAAGACAAAACAAGATAAGGTATCCAAGGGTGGGGCTTGCCACCCATGTATGGTATGTGGGGCCCCACCTAATACCCACATGGTTGACCCATATGCACTATGGCTCCCCATGTATTTTTTTTAATAAATATTTTAAAATGAATTTTCAACCATTATAATTTTATAAATTAATAACTTCACTTTTAAAAGTTCAAAAATAAGAAATAAAATATCAAATGACTTACAAAAAATTTAAATAATAAATCTAAAATAATTTAATAATAAAATCAACATGATTAAATTATTATGATGGGAAGTGGATCCATATGGTTCAGGAATTCAGTCAATGATCACGGGGTATTCCACCTTCAACTGTGGACTACAGACCACATTTGCTTTATCGAACCGACCCAGTGTTTCCCATGACCCATTGTCCAAGCAGGGGCTCATTAACGAGTCACCAAAGTCTGGTCAATGAGCCAAGGAGTCGCAATTCCAATCTATGGATTATAGGTCCTGCCCTAGAGATAAGTCAAGATCACCACGACCTGATACAACCACAGCTCTATGGCGCATAAGAATATCTCTTGCACATGCAAATGCTTCACCCAACTGTGGATATCAAGTTTTCCTGAACGATCTATCTATATGCATGCCGTGTGATGGAACATGGATGAGGTTTTGGGCCCCGTCTCTATAGGCCTACCATCACACACAAGGGTCACACAGTCCCTCGGCTCACTCATCTAGGCATAAGCTCCGACCTCATTAAGGGCTAACCTAAAAACCCTTCTCGGTTTATTTTGTATGCCCAGGTACCTTGGGTTTTTCAACCGACTGGCCTAGATCGTTAAGCACAGTCTGTTATCCGTAAATATCATTTCCTTAGTATGGTCTTTGAAGGACCACACTCCCACTGAGTTATGTTCCACTATAGTAAATGTTTTTTATTACACACTCGTAAGGCCTTTATAGGCCACATAAACCCAACAATGGTTGCTACATCTTTTTTCATTTCATGATTACTACATCTTTTTCACTAAAGGTTCATTTGCAATTCATTATCCCCTTCTTCTATTATAAGTATGATCGTAAAAGGAATTATTGTCGATTTCATGGTTATTACATCTTTTTCAAGGTTCATTTGCCACTAATTCCAGCATCCCCTACATTATTAGGGAAATGTTTCGATTTGAAACGAACGGCTACGATTGTTTATACCACAATGTCAAGTCTGTTTTATTTTTAATTTTTTTTATACAAAACATTTTTGGATGCAATTTTCGGTATCCCATTATAACATTAAGGCAAACTAGGACAAAACATATGTTTTAGGTAAAAAAAAATACCCATGTAATTTTTAAGAGATATTTTGGTAATTTTTATCACTGAAAATATTTTTTAAATATTTTTATCGTGTGCCCTCCACTTTCAAATCTATGCACCCCAAATTTTTATTTAAAAATTATATGTAGAATAAAAAATAAAAATAAAAATAAAACAATATGATCGATCTAATCATAAAGTGCTAGCTTGTGACATTATGATTCAAGCCATCTCATCGGTCTACTATTGCTGCTGTTCTCGAGCAAGGGAAGGGCCAAGTTTGTAGCCAGGTTTGTAGTCTACGCAGGGCCAAGTTTGTAGCCTAGTCAGAGGCCATGGTGCGCAGGGCCATCTCATCCGTCTACTAGGCTGCTGTTTCAAGCAAGGGAAGGGGGCCAGCGCAGGGCAAGGTTAAGGCACTGGGCAAAGCACCTGTGTTCGGAGCAAGGGCGTGGACAATGGACCAGACCCGGATCTAACGGGTGGACCCTCCAAGTCATTTGCCACCAGAGATGGCTGGTTGCACCCCTATCCATTAACCGTAACTGTCTTTTGCCAAAGGCATATAGCCGAGTGACCCGGTCTCTCTCTGTCTTCTCTCCGTCTCTCTCTCTACATAAAGAAATATAACCCAACCAAGCCATCTCTCTTTCTTCTTTCCCTCTTTCTATATAAAGAATAGAACCCAACTAAGACGCGGTTTCCAATCCCACCATTTTAAGGGCTTCCAATCCCACCATTTTAGGCTTCCAATCCCATCATTTTAAAAGCTTGCACCACCCATTCTCGGTGGCACTTTACACCCACCCAAATGGTGTGGGCCTCATTTCCCCCTCCCCTCCCCTCAATCAAGCTGCTCTCCTAAAGCCGGTAATGGCAGCCGTCCAGTAGGCCTCTTGTGGGCCCCAACTCCCAAATCAATGGCGGAGAGGGTCCCTCTACCTCCTCTTCAGGCCGGCCTGAATCCTTACCCACCTGCCGGAAACCAGCAGGAGTTTCGATCAGGAACTTATGTCGTCCAAATCCCGAAAGACCAAATCTATCGAGTCCCACCCCCTGAAAATGCATACATTGCAAACAAATATCAAAACAATCCTCGGCGTAGTCAAAAGAAGCGTTGGTGTTGTTCTTGCTGTTGTTTGCTATGGCTGATTGTTTTTATAATCGTCACTGTGATTTTGGCTGGAGCCTTTGTTGGAATACTGTATCTGGTAGTGAAATCAGACATTCCTCGATTCTCTATTGAGCACGTTGCGGAAAATTCGAAGGCTTTATCACAATTTCAAGTAAATTTAAAGGGTGAGAATGGAAATTCAAAGTTGGTTTTGCGGTATTTAAATGGGGGAGTTGTGGGCCTCGAGCATTTAGGATCGAAAATTGGCACCGGAAAGTGGCCTGAATTTGAGCAAGGTAGCGGGAATTCGAAGGTTTTCCGGCTAGTCACAAAGGGATCAGATGCGGTTATAAAGCAGCTGAAGAAGAAGCATGGAAACAAGAGTTTAACACTTGTTCTAAGGGCGCAAGTCCCCATTCGGTTTGAATGGAAAGGAATAAAGAGTTGGGTTATGAGTATGGATGTTAGGTGTGATTTCAAGGTCGACAAGTTGGGTGTGAATTCTAGGGTTTTATCAGAGGAATGTGATGCGAAATTGAAACTATAAGGAGAAGGAAGAGAGGAAGAAGCTTGTAGATGCAACTCCAAAAGAGGAGGAGAACAAGGTAGAAGAGAGAAAAGGTGGTGTAATTGTTATGCATGTGATTCTTTTTCATGTGTTGTTTTTTAAGTTTATTGGGGTTTTTCAAATTTTCAGCATGCAAGCTTCCATGAAAGCTTAATTATTTCTTCAACTAAAGATTGTGGTGATATTCTATATATATATTTTTTTTACTTGATATTTTTGGTGGTGGGGATGAGCGCTTTACAAATTGTATCTCATTAACAAGAGGAAGCAGCTGAATTTTTTTATTTCGCTTAGGCAATTCAAATAACTTGTTCCTCTTATTGTTCACTTGATGTATGTTATTGAAGTGGGTAAACTACCTTCCAGTGATTATTGATGAAAGAGAGAGACCATTATAAATACTAGCTCTAGTAATTATGGAGGCAAAAATAATAATGACAAGTACTCCAACTTGATCTTTGTTATTGTATAAGGGTAGGTTGTCCTCATTACAAAACACCATTTCCCACTACAAAATACATTTTTTTACATGCTTTTGAGAAACCTTCCTAAATATTATTTCCTCGTGACATTTTTAATTAGGAAAAAGTTTATATAAGGTTGCAACCTTATAATATTAAAGTATGGCGTACCTCAAAAATCCATTAGAAGAGGATGTTCCGATATTGGAAGACCCTCAAATTGATTATCTTGAACTTAATATGTATGGATATGAAGAAAAAAAAAAAAATTCAATTTTGAAAAATAGTTCATCGTGTAGCATGTTATTTGGACGGTCTATTTTCAAGATTTTCAAATGTTTATATATCTCTTGATTAAATTTTATAACTAGGGATAAGATTAGATTTTAAAGGCATTATAAGGTTTTTAATACTAGAACTGCATCTCTAAACAAATTTTGGAGACGCGCTTTACTTCTACAATATAAGGAGGGCAGCTTATACAAACCTCATCCTTTTAAAAATAGCCTTAACTTAAGGATGAATAGTGGAGAATAACAGGAGGGATTTCAACCTTGATGTTCTAAACATCAAGTCCCAACGGAATGCACTCAATCCCCACATTCATTTAATGGGATCTCCACAAGAGTGAATCATTTATGGAAAAAGTTTATATAAGGATGTAACCTTATAATGTAGAACTACGATGCACCAAAAAAATCAATCGAAAAAGGTAGTTTTAATGTTGAAAAACCCTTCGATTGATCATCTCGACATCAAGATGTGTGACCATGAAAATAAAAATATTTTTAAGTATCATAAATAGTGCATTTTACAACATATTATCGACACCGTCAATTTCAAGATTTTCATATGTTTATAGATCTATTTGATTTTAACCATTTTTTAAATTTAAAATTTTATAATTAGATATAAAAATAGATTTTTAGATAATCCTAAGAACATTTTACATCAAAATTATATACCATGATAAAATTTAAAGGTGCACCTTACCTCCAGAGCGACGGATGCATCTGTTTGCCAACTACACCCATCATTTATTTATTTTATGAGACCTTCCTATATCAACAAGGAAAAAGTTTATACAAGGTCTTAACCTTATACTGTACTGGTAACGTGCACCTAAAAAACCCACTAATGAAGATGATTCCTATGCTGGAAAACCCACAAATAGTTCACCTCGACCTCGTGGTTCATAGACATGAAAAAAGAGGGATTTGTTTGTCCTAAAAATAGTTCATCTTCTAACACATTATTTAGACAGTCAATTTTCAAAATTTTCAAGTATTTGTAGATCTGCTCGATCATCATCATTTTTGAAATTTTAAATTTCATAATTGGGGGCAACAATAGATTCTCATATCATCGGAAGGCTTTGCGGCACCGAAACTAAATTTCAGCATAGTCTTGAGGCGCACCTTAGTTCAATAGTATAAGGTTGACACCTTATACAAACCTCAACCTATCAACAATCCTCATATTTTTGTAGAACATATTTTAATATTTAATGACAACTCTAGATGTTGCCCCACTCAATGAGCTAACCATCAACTCCATAGAAGACCCACTCAATACTCCCTTTGTTAATCAATGGGATCTCCACAAGACTCAATTATATAATTTTATCAAATATTCTTAAACTATAAAGCATCTGTTATATTTTAAATTTAGGTTACAGAGTTACTGTGTACTGTAACGCATCCTTCAAAACTAAGGGTAAATTCAAGCTCTGGGACACAGAGCACGAAACCTATAAGATTGTCCAAAGACATGTCCTCAAAACATATCGGTTTAGGGCAAAAGATGTCCTTACATGTTGAAGATCATGGGCAATGCCAACCCAACCCAACCCACCACGCTCCTGACCTTTCAAGAGGGTTTGCTTTCTTCCCTGGGCCCCCATCTGTCATGTGCAAGACCAGGCTATAAGGGATCAGTTGGTCTTGGGTGCTAATGAAGCTCAGGAACCCCTTAAACTTGCCAAATTAGGACTAAACTTGCCAAAAACTACCCTAAGACCTTGCAAATTTGACCTAACCCTAGATTAAGGACCCTAAACCCTGACCAAACCTTAATCACCTTTGATCACACTTAAAACCCCAATTTTGGCCCGCTCCCCTCTTATTAAAATACCGATGAAAGCCATTTATCAACCTTAAAGGCATAAGAACCCCTCTATCAATGTCTGGAAACTCTTAATGGGTTTGTAGACATGTGGCAGGAAACCTCCCCTTTCTCGAGCCTACAATATTTTGTGTGCTAACCTAACTCAATTAGGCAAAACCGTATCCGATCAGGACTTCGACCCATGAGCCTTAGTCCTCCTGGAAAACCCGAACCCTAATTCCCACACCAACAAACCATGGCGTTCCTTAGGACACAACGAACCCAATCTTAACCCTAAATACACAAAAAACCTAGCCATGGCTGTCCTTCGAGGAGAACCCCAGGCAATTTGTCCTCACCTAGGTCTTCGCCACCTCTAGCCAAAACAAACTTTAAGACTCAATCAAGAACACTGCTTAGCCTCGATTTGCAGACTCTGAAGAGTGGAAGAAGTCGGCGCTTCAATCATGGATCTAAATCAAGCTCCCAACTCTAGGTCCCAGGCCTATAGGTCCAGTAAGCTCTTCTTCTTCCCATCTTTATTTTATTTCATCTCTTACTTAGGTTAATTTTCATATGTAGTTTAGTTCATCGTTTTCGAAAATCATTTCTAAAACTCTCCCCCCTTTACTCTCAAATCTTTCCAAGCATCATTTACGAGGCGGATTTTCAATTTTACTCCCTCACAAGGTGGCAGTGACAGTAATCCATGAAAGGAAGGTCTCTCGACTCGCCTCTTTCGTGGATCATAATTCAACGTAGTCCTTTTTCTACTACCGATCGATGTGTTTAGGTTCTAAAATCTTGTTACTATGGTCAAAGCACCATTCGCCTAGAAATTTCAGGTATAAACAACACGCCTTATATCCCGCATCATTCTCTTCCACCACTTGTATTCTAGATTGCCCTGTTCCCTGGGCATAGAAGGGCAAAGAAGAAAGTGGAATAGCATTTTTCAGTGACCAACTTTAAGAATTGTTGGCAAGAATGCTGATATGACCCTCCAATGAGAGATGTCCTTATTGATGGATTTATGTTTTGATTTCTATCTTCTTGCTTTCACTGTGAAATTTTTACAAACGCTTTGCTTCCATAGTCTCCACATCAAATCATACATCCAACTTCGTCATGCATCTGTTTTTTCGATAAGGACACAAATATTAGCCTCTTTGATACCCTATTGTAGAGTCCTTGGGAACCCCTCACATGCATATCTTTGAAACCCAAATGTTGGGATCCTACTCATGACAATGGACAAGTTGACTAAATATGAAATAAATGAATATAAAAAAAAATCGGTTGTAAAATATAGAACAAATATAAAAGCATGCCACAATAGTACAAAAATATACTCGTTCACCCTAAACGTCCACACCTATTGCCTTGGTAATTAGAAATCCACTATCTTACTAAAATTAAAGTTTTAATCCCCACTGATCTTCCTTTCTAAGCCCACTATTTTGATAGAACAATGCCACTAATTACCCTCTTCTTTCCCACCACTACATTGTTATCTAAATAAAATATTAGTGCAACCAAGATACATTTTTTCTTTAGAAGTGAAAATTCAACCAATCCGAAACCTCATGGGAATATAGACCTTCTCTAGGAGGCTATATATCTCCCTCTCTTGGAGACCCATCTCTCTCATGGATATCCATTCCCTAGCCCCAAAAAAGGATGTGTATTACGGCTTTCTTTAGAATGGAAAAATGTGGTTCTATTTTTCTTAAAAGATTCATAAATTTTAAAAGTATTTAACAAATTTAAATATTTTGTTTAAAAAATAAAGTGGTTTTCAAATTAAAGTAATAAGGTATAATGGAGATTGAGAGTACAATTCTCAAGTGCTTTTTAATTGATAGTACAATTCAAAAGCTTTTTAATTACATTTGAATTGAAGTAATAAAGTCCAAAAAGCATTTGAATTGTACTCCCAATCTCTATTAGACCTTATGAAAACCACTTTATTTTTCAACAGAAGATTTGAACTCCTTAAGTATATTTCAAACGTCTTATTCTTCTAAGAAAATAGGCATTTGAAATGTACTCTCAATCTCTATTAGACCTTATGAAAACCACTTTATTTTTCAACAGAAGATTTGAACTCCTTAAGTACATTTCAAACGTCTTATTCTTCTAAGAAAATAGGCCCGCATTTTTCTATTATAATGGTCAATAAATGAAAAAAAAACAACCGACTTTATCCAAGTGAATTGGTTTAAGATGTCCACACACATTCGAATACACAAGTTAGAGAACTTCTAGTGCTTTTCTTGATTTTCCACTCTTTAAGCTTTTTCGACGGTGCTGTCATACAATGCACTTTTCGTATAAGCCATTTGGTTTCTTTGTCCATAGCAATCCATTCACTCTATTTACCATTAACAATAACCTCAAACTACCAAAATTAAAATGCCTAAATTTTAAATTTTATATATTGTCCTCTGGTGGAGAGACCCATCTCTTCATGGATATCCCTTCCCATGACCCCAAAGGGTGGCCCTTAAAATAATGTATATTATGGCTTGCATTACAATGGAAAATTGTGGGGTCTATTTTCTTAAAAGTATAAGAAGTTTTAAAATGATTTAAAGTATTTAAATCTTATGTTTTGGTTTGCAAGTTAAAGTAATATAGTCTATTAGAAATTGAGGGTACAATTCAAATGCTTTTGAATTGTATTTGAATTGAAGTAATAAGGTCTGCAAAGCATTTGAATTGTACTCTCAATCTGTATCACATCTTATTACTTTAATTTGAAAACCACTTCATTTTTCAACAAAATATTTGAATTCTTTAAGTACTTTCTGATTCTTTTAAAAAAATAGAGATGCATTTTTCCATTATAATAATCAATAAATGTAACAAAAATACCGGCTTTATCTAAGTGAATTGGTTTAAGAGGTCTACACACATTCGAATGCACAAGTTAGATAATCTTTGATGATTTTTTTGATTTTCCACTCTTGAAACTTTCTCGATGTTGCTTTCATACAACGCACTCTCTCCATAAGCCAATTGGTTGCTTTATCCAATGCAATTCATTCACCATATTTACCATTGACAATAACCCCAAACCATCAAACTTGAAATGCTCAAATTTTAAAATTTTATATATCTCCCTCTCTCTTGGAGACCTATCTCTTTCATGGATATCTCTTCCCATGACCCAAAGGGGTGATCCTTAAAAGGATGTATATTATGCTCTCATTAAAATGGGGAAATGTGGGCCTATTTTCTTAAAAGTATAAGAAGTTTTACATGTATTCAAGGAATTTAAATCTTTTGTTTAAAAACAAAGTGGTTTTCAAATTAAAGTAATAAATTGTGATAGAGATTAGAGTATAAATCAAATGATTTTGAATTGTATTTGAATTGAAGCAATAAGGTCAAGAAAGCACTTGAAAATGCACTCTCAATCTCAATCACACCTTATTACTTTAATTTGAAAACAACTTTACTTCTCCAAAAATCAAAAAAGGATTTGAATTCCTTAAGTTCTTTTAAAACTTTTGATTCTTTTAAGAAAATAGACCCGCATTTTTGCCATTGTAATGATCAATATATGTAACAAAATGCCAACTTTATCCAAGTGAGTTGGCTTAAGAGGTCTACACAATTCGAATGCACAAGTTAGAAAATCTTTAATCTTTTTTTTTATTTTCCACGCCTGAAGCTTTCTCTATATTGCTTTCATACAATCCACTCTTCGCATAAGCCATTTGGTTGCTTTATTCCATTCACCATATTTACTATTGAAAATAACCTCAAACCATCAAATTAAAAATGGAGGTTGTCTACAAAGAGACCATTTATTTTTTCATTCTTGTCCCTTCAATTTTAAAATGGGTGGTTTGCAGAGTGTCATTAAATAGATATAGTTCTAAAAACAAAATCTCGGACTTCATGAGTGCCCCAAGCCATCTAATTTGATATTTAATGAGTGATAATGATTGTGATCTCCACATACAAAAGATAAATGGTCTCTTTGTAAATAATATTTTAAAAATGCCCAAATTAAGTCATAAAAGTGATTTATCATTCAAAATAGACTCAAGGCATTTCAAATTTAATTTTGAATAATCTAAGGGAACATTCTATTTGAAATCACTTGGGCCATCAAAATTTTCCTTTCCTCCCTTGTAGAAAGGCCTCCGTTATGGCCTTTCCCTAAGAGTTTTGCCAAACTCAAAATGTTATTTTTCATGCGAAGCACATAATACACATCAGAACAAATTGATGAGCACCATTTATCATTTGAATTGAAACTTTGTGTATCCTTTAACCAGTCTCATAGATAAATCTCCAGATATCCATATCCATACCCTCAAATTTGATTCATTCAATACCACAAACAACACTTTTATTTCACACGATGCGTGCACCAATGTCAAGATACGAAGTGTTTATTTGATTCTCATTAACATCATTGTAGGCCAAAGTAAAGTTCGTTCTTCGTCTGTATATTTGTTTTTCAACAAAATCAGCTTTTTCAATAACATCATTTGGAGATTAGCATATACTATTAGATCCATGGCCGTAATTCTTTTTGCGATTATTTACATTGAACATTAGATTTTTTTCATACCATCAGTGACAAATGACCTTAAAAGTTGGCTTCCTCGTTCTCTTTGATTTTATGGGGTTTGGCGTCTTTCAGTCCTTTTTTTTTTTTTTGTTTGGAGTGTTAACAGTGGGAATGGAGCCTAGGATATTATGTTGAGGCACCTGCCCCCAAACCACCATTGCCTCGACCCGCTTCCCTCTTTCACCTCTGTTATTGATGTTACTCCTTCCTCGTTCTCGTCATCCATTAACATGATTTCTTTGGCCTCGTCTTATATGTGATTCTCCAATATGTGATTCTCCATTGTTTTCTTTCATTGCAAGTTTGGTTTGAAGTTTATGATCCAAAGAACATGAAGACTTCATAAATAATCTTTGTACATGGGCTTGCAAGGATCCCATAAAATGATCAACCATCAGAGCCTCCAAATTCTTTGATTCTTGGATTAAGTGACCATATTACTTTCTTTGTTACTCGAATATCTTCGAGTTTTTCTCCATTTCACCCTAATTGATTTACCACAACAAAGACTCTTTTGATTCATTCATGTACTGTAACTTAAAATCCGCCCTGAGAGTTCTAAAGGTTCGTCTTATCAACTCAATGAATTAATTTTCAAAAATCTCGTGCTCTTGCTCTGAATTTGTCGTGGAAGCAACTTTCTCAAAAGTGGCTCCATTTATTCGTTGATAGATGAAAAAGATTGCATTTCTATTCGACTTTTGTGACTCTTAAGAAAACTTCTTTGATAATGTTTTGAGACTCGGCCGAGGCCACTTGGATTGTGCCGAGTAACTCGGCCTTGTCCTATAGGCGAGGCAAGTAGGTTGTTCAACATGTTGATAAACTTTATCATAAATCTAAACTTTGAAGGGCGAGGCCACGAGTAACTCGGCCTTGCCCTAAGGCGAGTTTTGGGCCAGTAGGCTTTATAACACGATGACAAACTTTATTTACATAAGTCTGAACTTTGAAGGGCTATGTTTGAACTTTGAAGGGATTTGTGGTTAGTACTTATGGATAAGGCTTAGCGTGGTCAGGGTAGACAACATCACTTTTTTAAAGACTGCCAAAATGTAGGGCTTTGTGGTTAGTACTGATGCATAAGTCTTAGTGCGGTTAGGGTTCGATCCTCGCTACAGAACATCACCTTATTTGTTTAGTATTTAGCGTGGTTGGGGTTTGAACCTCGCTAATGAACTTCACTTTTAAAGACTGCCATTTTTTTTTTATGATAGAACTACTTTTCTAGGCCATTTTTTTTTTATGATAGAACTACTTTTCTCGGCCATTTTTTTTTATGATAGAACTTTGTTTGGAGTAAAGCCGCAAAGAATTGAGCCCTAAACCTCTTGCAAGGAGGCAGTTCAATGTGACATGGGGTAAATAAAAATCCATTAGCTGTTTAATGGTAAAAGCTGCCCATTAATTATACATGTTACGTGGCCGAGACGATTTTCTTAATATGGAACCCAACAATTGCCTAAGAACCTCGTATAGATTCATGCTCACTTGTTTAGAGTCATGTGTTGCACACATCAGCTATCACCTAACAAGAAATTCATGCGCTTTTGATGTTATGTTGGTGTGACCCCATTCTCTCTCTCTCTCATACACACACACAAAATCATAAATCATGGGCCTCCTTTATGCTCTGGTATTGCGGGGCATATCAGTTCCATCTGCATAAGACCATTACCTAACATTCACATGTATCTCCATCTAGATGTATCGCTACAGCCACAAAGAGTGAATGTATAATGCTCTTGTTGTCGTGCTTTTGCATCTGTGCAACTTTACCAAATGGACATTAGAGTAGGCAGGCCACAGCATGAGAGTCACCAATAAAATATGTTTTCTCTCTCTCTCTCTCTTAACAATTCATATATTTTCAGTTAGAACAGTGGGTCTATCACTATGCCATCTAAGCCCCTGAGGAAAATTTCTTTGCAAATTCAGGGAAAAGACAAGCTAGGTCTCATTCTTAAGCTAATGGTTGAGTCATGTGTCTCATGACTGAAAATTGGTGGGTGAAAAGAAGGCATCTTCTCCTTCCTCATGCTCAATCAGTGGCCTTATCTCACATCGGTTGATTGAAAATTTGTAATGATAGCTCAATTTGATGCTCTTCTCTCTTTTGCAAACACGCTCAAACTTGTGGGATGCAACCCAACTAGTAGTGCTATGTACGCAAGTACAAACCTAATCTTTTTGTCTTACCCATCAATTATTACTTCTCAGTACTGCGTTTCTAGAAATTTTAGTTGTCTACAAGCTCTTGAGTGTGACATCATGCCAAAATTGCTTTTTTTTTTTTCTTTGGGTGAATAAGTGGGGATATGGGCCCCTACCTGCTTTATTAAAAAATCAAAATAAATATTACATAAACAGTTCTTAAACAGCCATTGACGAGGGAACACTAGCAAAATCTGATAGGACGAAAGGCATTACAAAATCAAGGGGGCGAACACGCCACACTGTCGCTTCATTCATAGAAACCATTGCTTTGGCCAAAGAATTTGCAGCCATATTGGCCTCTTTATAAGCATGTTGGACCTTCCACTGCCAATCAGTGAAAGATGCAAGCTTAGATATATAATTAGATAAAATTAAGTGCAATCTCTTGGAGGCCTTGAAACGATGACTCATGGAATCAACAAGAAGTATGGAATCACTTTCAATAACAAGAGGTACACAGTTCAACTCCAGTGCCAATGAAATACCCTCTCAAGTGCATGGAATTCAGCTATGTTATTAGAATAGATACTCAATGGAATCGCAAAGGCTCCAATGAATCCACCTGCATCATTCCTAATGATTCCCTCACCGCCATCGGTACCCAGATTGCATTTAAGGGCCGCTATTGTGTTTGTTCTTTGATCATTTGCAGATCTTTAAATGTATTCCCTCGCCCTTATATTATGTAAATAGATTTTATGCAAATAATACATTCTTTTCATATTGGTTATGGCATGAATTGAGGTTATTTTTCTACTTAGGTAATTGATGGAGATGTTTAAGGCAAAGGGACAAGACTTCCATATGAACTTTATCAGTGTTTGAAAAGTCGGCCAAGTAATTTATACTCGTCCGAGTTACTTGGGCTCGGGCCCTTGCCGAACCCTAGTTGTCTCGAGTTGGGTGTCCAACTCGGGGATATAAAAGATATTCAAAAAATATAAAAAATCCTAACAAGTAAATAATTTATTACTTGTTTTATTACTTTTTTAACCTCATTTTGATGTGTTTTGCTTAATCGTACTTCAAAACAAACATTTCCTATTTTTTTGGATTTTTTGTATTTTTATAATTTTTTAACCAATTTTTGTTACTACAATACTCGACACTACTCAGGCCGAGTTACTCAAACTTTGTCCGAGCTCACGGATCAGGCATGGGCAGAGCACTTTGCCCGAGTAGTGGTTTCCAAAACTGGTCTTTATTAATTTAGAGAAAGCTTATGATAGAGTACTTCAATATTTTATTTGGTAAGTATTGGAAAAGAAAGGGGTCTTCATATACTACATCGACTCGGTGAGAGAGATATATGATAGAGCACTAACTAGTCTGGGAACAACTAGTGTAGATACGAGTGAGTTTTTAATGACAATAGGTCTACATTAGACATCAACGTTGAACCCATACCTCTTTTTTTGGGTAATTCAGTGGGGAAGACGGGCCCCAACGCATTTTCTCAAGTAGATTAGAAATTAACTTTTTGAAGGTATTGATTTGGTGGTGTTAGTGGTGGGAATGGAAACCACAACATGGTGACCAAGTTGTGGGGTGCTACCACCACGTTCTTAGCCCTTTTCTTAAAAAAGTGGTATGTCGGTGGGGATTTGGGCCCCAACCCTTTGATGAGATGGAGTCAGGGACTTCATCATAGGGCTCGATGATACTACCGCCAAGGCCCCAGGTCATTCTAAAAAAGTGGTAAGTCAGTGGGGATTTAGGTCTCTACCCTTTGGTGAGAATAGAGTCAGAGACCTCACCATGGGGCTAGGCAATACTACTGCCAAGTCCCCAAGCCATTCTAAAAAAGTGGTATGTTAGTAGGGATTTGGGCCCCTACACTTTGGTGATAATGGAAGCGGAGACCTTTCCATAAATCTCAACAGTACTACCACCAAGGCTCCAGACCATTCTCAATTGGGCCCATATCTCTTTGTCTTAGTTATGTGCGACTTAACTAGAAACCTACAAGATTAGGTACCATAGTGTATGTATTTTGCGGAAGGTATAGTTTTGATTAATGAGACTCAAAGCAGCATTAAAACAAAGTTATAACTTTAGAGGGACACTCTAGAATTAAAAAGATTTAAAATTAGCCCGACTAAGGTAGAATATATGGAATACAAGTTTAGTAATAATAGGAGTAGAGACGAAGAAGTAGTTAAGATTAACAACTAAAAAATAGCAAAAAAAGCACACATTCAATATCTTGGGATGATTATTTAAAAAAAAAATGGAGATATTGAAAAATATGTCGCTCATAGAATTAGAGCTAGGTGGGTGAAGGGGAGAAGTGCAACTGGAGTTTTATATGATTGTTGCACTACTAATGAAACTGAATGGCAAGTTCTATAGGACAACTATGAGACAAACTTCACTTTATGGGTAGAATATTGAGTGGTTAAAAAACAATATACTCATAGGATGAGTGTAGCTGAGATGAGGATGTTGAGACTGATGCGTAGAAAGACAAGAAGGGTGGAGTTTAAAATGAATATATTTGGGAGAACTTAAGTGAAGCTCCAATAAACGATAAGATGAGAGAAAGTAGACTTAGGTGAGTTGGCCATATGCATAATAGATAAAGTCCAACACTTGTTAGGAGGTGTTAGTTAGTTCAAGTGGAAAGCTAAAAAAAAAGAAAGGGTAAGCCCAAGAAGACAGTTGAAAATAGTGAGAAAAGAGGTGGGGACTTATAGCCTTACTGAGGGTACGATCTTTGATAGACTAGGATTCATGTAGCCGACTTCAAATAGCTCAGAAAAAGCTATGATGATGATCATGATGATGATAATGATTATTACTGGGTATAACATGAAAACAATTTCTTGAATAGATAAGTGCAGCCTGCGTTAGGGGATGCAATTCTACACGTGCGTCCCCTAACACAATTAACATTTATCTTAAAGATGATGTTAAAGGTAGGGGTCCTACTAAAATCTATAAATGCACAGTCTAGAAGAATACATCAAATAATATTATTTTTTACTTTTAAAAATAACTTTTTATATGTCTATATTGACCATGGTATAAATTGTCGATCCCTAAAATTTTGACTCAAAACCCATCTCTAATTAGGCCCTGGCCAGGTCGGGCCAGGTCGGGCCATTTTGGGTATATAGTATTATCGGATAGGGCTGGACTGAAAAAAGCTCGAAATCTGGTCACCTGGCCGGGCTGCTCTGACAAGCCCGAAAATGCCTTTGGCTGGGCCTAATAAGGCCTGGCCCATTTATTTTTCTTGTTTTTTTTTTTTAAGCAATAAAACATAGGTCTTCCCTCTACAAATCTCTCTCGAGGTGCTCTCTCCCTGCAAGTCACAAGGTCTTCCTCTCTCTCTAAAAAAACCAAAAAACTCCGAGTTAAAAGAGGAAGAGAAACAAAGAAGTTCAGAGAGAGAATACAAGAAATCAGGTGCCCCTTCTTTCGAGATTCTGCACTCGGAGCATCTCTCTCACTTTCTCTTTCTCCTTCTCTTTCTCTCTCTTTGAATCGAACTTTTTCTTTTCGGAATTTGGACGTTTTGTAATGTCTTAGTTTATTAGTGGATGGGATTTCCTGGCTTTTCGAAGTGGTTAATCTGTAGTGATCCAATCAGTTTTTGTGGTGTTTTTTTCCAGGGATTGCAGATTAATCCATGATTAATGAGAGTTCTTTTGCTACTTTTTCTTTCTTTCATGTGGTTTAAGGATAATACCATTATTTTTTTTATTAATTTTTAAGGTTTTGGTAGTTTTTCTTATCGAGATTTTACATATGGTCTCTCGTGCTGTCTCTCTGTCGTTCTGTCTTCTGAGAATTCCTTTGTTATTCTTCTTATCTCATTTGTTTGTAACATCGAAAGTTATGCAGTTAACAATAAAGTGTTTTTGAAATAGTGCATCTTGTATGCTAAGAAATAGGAACATCAAATACAACAACGCAAGAGAGATAGAGAGGTTCTGTGACAAAAATAACAGTTACCTCCTTGGA
This sequence comes from Amborella trichopoda, assembly GCF_000471905.2. The sequence continues at coordinate 3,214,552 of NW_006494904.1, forward strand.
CTTGTTTGTTGAGTTGGAAATCCCATTGCCATCTCATGATTTGGGCGAAACACTAGTGGGGACCCCATCACAGTCGTTCTATACGGAAGGTAAATAGAAGACAAAATAATTAGCTTTTTTTTTTGGCTTATAAGAATAGTTTGGAGAGATTTTAAAAAAAAAAATCTAAAATTGGGCCGGGCTAGGCCCAATAAGCCAAATGGCCCCGGCCAATATTCCAAGTATAATTCCTAGCCTTAACGGGTCGCGCCGGGCTTTCAGGCTTTTAACGGGTGGGCCTTACTAGGGCATAGTTTCAGGCTGGGCTTTTCCCGGGCTCCGGGCCAGTTGGCAGCCCTAATACAAATTTGGGAAAGAGGCTAGTTTGGCAGAAATCTCCCCATCAGAAGGAGATTTCCAGTAAAACAGGCATGCCCTAATATCATTAGCTCTACAAGCCAACCCTGCTAATAGTTTGACCTTGCAAAGCCCTCCTAAGTGCTTTTTTTTGTCTCGATATCCATATGGAAGAAATGAAAAGAATTTTTTAGAAGCTGTCTAATCATTCGAATTTTTGTTGCGAAACCTATAAATAATAGATCTCTTGGTTGAATCATAATCCACAAAAAAGAAAGGACAGATTTTGTGAAAGATTTTGCAGAAGCTGAGCCATGGGGCTTGGGTTTAAAAAGATAGTGATTGATGCTAGCAGCAATATTACATCTCAAGTTCAATTCCTATTGTTGAACTATCCAAAAAAAAAAATCTTAAGAAACCAAATCCAATATATGAAAACCCATTGAACAGTCATTTATACCGATTTACTACTGCAGATGAACAACAACAACTATTTCAAAGGAAAGTGAGGCCAATGAGTCACATCCAAGTGTGCTTAATACCTTTATTTTCATGATAACAATGATATAATTGTACCAAAATCTGTTTAGGGGTAAAGACCATGGGACTTATTCTAAAATTGTAAACCCTGATGCTTATTGGATTCCTCCTTGTTATAATTGTAAAGCATCATTAGAAAAATGTGCCTCAAGGCCTGATGCTCCTAGAATGCTCAGGGCCATTCAAGACCCTGATTTTTCTTGAGAAACGAAAAAAGGTGAATGAGAAAGTAGGAAAGCATAACTTTCAAGCATATTGTGAAGATCTTTAAGTGAAAAAACTCTAAAAGAGAGCGATCTTAGATCTCAAATCTAATCGATATTGGCAAGTTTCATACGAAATATTCTGACGATCCCATTGATTGGGACCCTTTATACGTAGCCCTGAGAGTGAGAGAGAGAGAGAGAGAGAGAGAGAGAGAGAGAGAGAGAGAGTAGAAGGTAGGGTAGACATTGCATGCATATACTTCCTACCCTCTCGCATACAACGACAAACCGAAACGACTATCGTCTTCCTTTCCCTTTTCCCTTCCCTTTCCCCTA
>NW_006494904.1:3216083-3241034 GCF_000471905.2 Amborella trichopoda
AACGTAAGTACGTACGTACTAGTACGTATACTACGTACTACGTAGTACGTAGTACGTACGTACGTACGTACTACGTACGTACGTACGTACGTACGTACGTACGTACGTACGTACGTACGTACGTACGTACGTACGTAGAGAGAGAGAGAGAGAGAGAGAGAGAGAGAGAGAGAGAGAGATGAAGAGGGGTTGACATTGCATGCATATTCCTACCCTCTGCATCAAGCAACCGAAAGCATGCTTCTTCCTTTTCCTCCTTTCCCCAATTGTGGAGATCATAGATTCCCATTATAGAATTTTTTGCCTTTTTCATTTATCTCAAGCAACAAAGTCGTGTGCTGAAATCTCGAACAATTCCACTGGTAATTATACTCAAGTTTCAGATATGTTGGATGAATGATTAAGATCTCTTGAGCATAAATCCCATACCTGATGCATTTTTTTATTTCAAGAACCATTTTCTTTCATTTGGTTTGCTAACAAAAAGTGCATATTTCACCTTAAAGTTTAAATTTAATTCTCTATTGTGCGTATCCACTGATTCCCCTTAAAATTCAACTTTTCTTATTAAAAATTATTAAAGAGAAGTATATCTAATCCCCGCGTGGAGAACCCAATTTGTCCATATGGGGATAAAAGGTTTTCTTTAAAGTAATGAATAAGGATAAAGTAATCTTCAGACCTCATGTCCTTGATTCACCAAAGTGAAAGTGGAGCCCATGGAGATAAAAGTTCCAAAAGTAATCAAGCAAAATGTAATTTCTCTCTCTCTCTCTTCCAAATTTTGCTATGTGCATTGTGAAGTAACCTCAGATAGAGGTTGCTTTATCAACCCACATGGGTAGTTCTAATTTTATGTCGAGTTTTTTTTTTGTGAGTAATTAAGGGGGCCGATAAGTGGTTTTTTAAGTTTACAAGTTGGAATAGAAGCACGAACGTGCAATTGAGGGATGAGAAGTGCTACCACACGACTCCGATAACAAGGGCAATGTTAAATCGATCAGATTCCGGTCCCTACTTGATGTGAAATATGCGTGAGCACCATCCAAAAAGCCATTTATGCTAAATTTTATGTGGAGTAAGAGTAAGTGAGTTATATTATATCTTGCAACTTGGTGAGCTTATTACTCATCATGAGTGCCCAATCCTTGACCGCAACAAGATAAGTTCCAGGGCTTCCTCTTATCCTGCCACGTGGCGGTCTTCGAGCGCTCTCATTGGCAACAGCTTCGGTTAGGATTTGGTTTGAATGTGGCAAGGGTTTATCCCTATGGGAATGTGGGTCCCTGGTCCACCCTTCAGGTGCCCTAGATTAGTGAGTGAGAAAGAGAGAGAGAGAGAGAGAGAGAGAGAGGGGAGTTGATTTTTATGATGGCACCCCACAGGGTGAAGAGGAGCCAAAAAGGGTGGGTCATATGACCCTTACCCTTTAATAGGGTAGGATAAGTCCTAAGTATTTGTGGTTCTTGGGTATGTGAAAGGTTGTCTTTTGTTTGGGACAACTAAAATCAAGTGGGAGGGAGCATTTTGGTCCAAAATTCTTAGCAAAAGTGGGCCACTTGAATGGCAAGGAATGCCAAATTTAGGTGGGTCCCGTGTAGCTCGAGTGGCTGAATCCGATGAGAATTCGTAGGTTATGCTCAAGCATTTTTATTAAATAACCACATGGGTTTTTTTTTTTTTATGTGTGTCAGAGAGGAGATCTCATTCTAGGTTTTGTTAGAAGATAATATCTTTAAAGAGACGGGAGATGAGGTTCTCATTCTAAATTGAGGTAGCGCCACAAGAGAGAGAGCGTCCAAACTTGTGTAGGAAAGAACGGATTGAGTCCAGGTAACCTGATCCTAACCGGACCGGGCTAGAAAGAGTTAAAAAAAAAATCTCAAAAATTCTAAATACAAAAAAATACGTTTAAAAGTATAATTGAAACACATCCAAATGAGATTAAAAAGACAGTTAACAAATGGATTTTAAAAAATCAATTTGTGTCCGAGGGTATTTTAAAAATAATCTAAAAGAGAAGAAAATACGTAAAAATAAGTATTTATGGTCAAACTACTTTCCATTCTTTGCCAAAAATAGAAAATATTAAGAAAACTATTATAAACAAATTTTTTATTTTTTATTTTTTATTTTTTATTTTTCATTTTTTACTTTTCACTTTTTATTTTTGATTTTTCGTTTTTTAAAGTTCCTAGCCTGACCACCCTAACCGTCCATGCCCAATGACCAGTTCTGAGTAACTCATCTGGGTCCGGGTCGACCCGGCTAGTTCGCGAACACTGGCCACCTTCACCTATTCAAAGTTCCAAAAGAGGAAAGCTAAAGAAGTACGAGTAACCCACTAATGAGAGTGTTAAATGTTGTGAGGATTGGTTCCCATCTTGTACCCACCCCCTCGCAGTCTCTGTCTGTTCACAGTTTTCTCCTCCTCATCACTTTAGAAACTTTTATAAAGTAAAAATCTCATTTTCTAGTGGCTTTAAGTGGTCATAGTGGTGCAGAATACCTCTTCTTGTGATATTATTAAAAAGCGGCCACCATTTTATTGGATTATGTATCATGGGACCTGATGTGATATATATCACATATAATAGAGAAAAGGAAAGGGAAAAGCTTAACTGATTTCCTTTACTCTTGTAGATGTGGAGCCTCGTCAATGAAGAAATGAGAGGTGGAAAGGAAATAAAATGTAGAAAAATGTGGTGTCTATGATAGAGTGAAAAAGAAAGTAGGGTCTAGTTTTATTTAAATATCAGAGGTTTGCCATCAAGATCTATGATGAAAGAACTTTAATTTTTCTTTGCTTATTTTAAGGGTAACACTGCGATAAGAGCCATTTTAATAGAATTCCAATATTTTTTAATGTTAGTGATAAATAAAATTATAATTTGCATAGTTTCATAGGATATACGATGTATTCTTAGAAGATTGATAAAACTAAGCTTGTTTTGCAACATAAATTCTTTTTTTGGGTTATATATTATGAGATTATTTATTTTTTATACAAAGAGGTCACAATAAAATTTAGTCATTAGATGTGAAATTCATTAGATGGAAGTGTTTCACAACATTCGAGCAATTTTATTTTGGACTTTGATACTAAACATTGACACATCCACAACCACCCGACCTTAAATCTAATGGTCAACAACGATTTTGACCTCCATGCATAAAAAATAAATTGTCTAATTGTATGTGTTCCTTTTGTTTTTTCAAATACCCGAGATGCCCTACAATGATTTGTAACTATTCCTTAAGGGGCTATTTTCTCATCCAATTATTGTACATCCGCTCCCTTGGGTAAAGCAGATAAAATCCTCTGTCCTGATATTTTTACGACCCAAATTTTGGAGAAGTAACCCCCTCAAAAGTAAAAGTAAAAAAAAAAAAATACCATGCACAACAATGTACTTGCGCAAAAAAAAAAGTAATCTTCAAAATGGATGAAGACTTCTTGATTCTTGGATAGTTAGATTTTAGTAATTCGAGCTCAAATTTTAAATTTCTTATTCAAAATGCACGCGTGTTAAACTCGAGGAGAAAGTCTACGATAATGTATACAATAAGACCATTGACTTATAATACAAAGAGGTCACAATTATTTATAATCACCAAAAATGAAATATGACTACCTAGGTATATCACAACGTTCAAATTTTGTCTTTTTGAAATTTGAGCTTAATCAATGAAACGAATATAAGAGCTTAATCAATGAAACGAATATAATGACCGAACTTCACATGCAATAATCAAGATTAGTTATGTCCATATTGTACGAAAAATAAATAGCCTCATTGTATACTTTTCTAAAGTATATACATTGGGCATGCCGTACACGCTCATTGTTTGACCCCGACTAATCAACAAGTCGTATGCGTCGCCCTCTAAAAGTAAAGATGAGGAATTCTCTAAAAATTCACGACTTTCATAGAAAGTGGAAAATGTAAAGAATAAGGATTTCTCTTTAAATTCATAAGAACTTCCATTTGCTCCCTCGAGAAAAATCGCATCATGATCTGTTTTTTAGTACGAAGAAATCTCACCTCTTCAACCTAACTGCGACGTCATAAACGGAAAATAAAAGACATACGCATTGACTTCATAAACGCATAAAAAAAAAACAGACATGCATTGTATGTCTTCTTGAAAAATTAATGTCCTAAAATTGAACAAAAAAGCGGTCGGATTTTTGTTCACCGGTCCTAAAGAACGACCACAAAATTCTAGATTGGGTAGACAATCCTAAATATCCAATAGAGTAATCATATACCCCAAAAGATATTATTCTCTTTTAGAAGTATACAGTCCATTTACCCTGTCTGATAAAAACCATCTAGGATTAATATTAGAACCCCAAAGTTTAGGAATTTAACCTCTTTAACCCATAGATTAACCTCAATTAAAAAACAAAAATCCTAATGATGCCTTCTATGCACTTAAAAAAAATAATGTTTCAAAATTGAATAGAGACCGTTCAATTTTCAGAGGGTGAGATCTAAGTATTAGAAAACTCAAATTTTAATTTTTCCTTTTTTTCTTTTGAGAATAATGATCTAGTGATTTTTATATGATTCCCAAAATTTCAAAAAAAAATCCTCCCAATCAGATCTTTTAATTGAAGGAGTAGATGCAGTCTTTATGCTCCTGCGGGAGCATAGAATATGCATTCAAACATCGAATGTGCTCTATGGAAGCACGCCATAGACCCTCTTTGTAATGTGCAAACTGTATATTCGGTATCTGGAATAACCTCTATCCGCAAAGTTGAAGTGTAGTACACAGAACAGTGAAATACAGGCACTATTTTAAAAGTCCATTTAAATAGGAAAAATATTTTAAAAGTCCATTTAAATAGGAAAAATATTCAATAGAGCATGTATGGTCTTAAAAGCTTTGTATGAGTGTTAGTGTTTTTGTTTTGAAAAATATTATTATTATACTTTTGTGATATCTTGATCTGTCAAGTAAGGGCCGTTTTGTTCACATCACTAAACAATAAACAGTACTTTTGTCATATCTATGCTAATTAAAGTTAAAATCTTTATTAAAGGAAAACATTTATATGGAGCTGAGGTTCTAAACAATCAAATTAGAGCCCACCTGAAAACTTTCACTTGAAGAGGTTGTTTTGATGCCCAAATATCCTCAAATTGATCACCTTGACATTAAAATGCATGGACCTGAGAAAACAATGGATTTCAAATTTTGAAAATAGTGCATCTTGTGACACATTTTCAGACCGTCAATTTCCAAGATTTTCAATTTTTTATAAATATGCTCAATCTACACTATTTTTTAAGCTTGAAATTTTATAATTATAGATTAAAATATATTTTAAGGCTATCACAAAGTTTTCTAGTATTGAAACCACATTTCTCGATACTATTTGAAAGTGCGCTTTACTTTGATTGTTTAGATCCTCGGGTCTATACAAATGGCACCTTTTACTAAATAACTAGTGCACTCTAAATAAAGTTTTAAAAAACTAACTTCCAAAATAATATTGAATTTTTATAAAATTTTAAATTTGCTCTTACTCAATAATAAAGTTACCAATTAAAATAATTTTTTAAATAAAATTAATATTTTATAATAAATTCTTCTATTAGATTTCATTCTAAAACTAACCTTTGTAATTTAAGGGGTTCTTACCTCTAGACAAACATACGTGAGCACTATCGTGTTAGTTCACGAGGAAAGCACACAAAGCATACACGTGCTTAAGCACTTGATGGCGCACTTTGTATACACACTCTTTTTATTCAAAATTTCTCCCTCTGCAAAAGACTACCTCTCTCACTCTTACAAAATTCAAAACTTCCCTCTCTACAATAGACCACTATGATATATATTCCCTCTCTACAATAGACCACTATGATAGATATATATATATATATATATATATATACTAAAAGCAAAAATTTGAGACCAAACTACATTTCTCACTCTCTCTAAATCCAAAATTCCTCTCTCAACAATAAATTAGTGTATGTACTAGGCTTCTTGTTCATGTACATAGAACATAAAATAAAAATTTGAAACTTTTCATTTTCCTAAAGTGATTTATTTTATTTTATTTTTATTTTTATTTTTCCACCCCGGACCGATACCGACTCTTCGACTGACTGATGCCAACGACCAAAAAATCTTGAATCCAATTGAAATGTGATTGAAGGAACAAGGCTCCTCCGCTACTCATTGCTATATCAAATGGTCCTCCAAATTAGTGATGGAGTTTGGAGTGGACAAACGACACTCCTCAACTGTCACTTGTCACTATCATATAGTTGAGGAGCTTTTCAATAATCAAACGCTAATCATCCATAAAAGATAGAGGTTTGTATTAGGTGTCCACTTTATACTATACAAATACGGCACGTCTCTAAATTTTGTTGAAAGATATAATTTCATTGCCGAATACCTTATAATGGTTTGAAAATTCATATCCAATCTTAATTATGAAATCTAAAATTTAAAAATACTACACATCTAGCATATATGTAAACACTTGAAAATCATGAAAATAAACAATTTAGATAATTTGTTACAATATGCACTACTTTTAAAGTTTGAATTTTTTTTTTCTTTTTTATCCATACATCTTGAAATCGAAATGATCAATTGGAAGGTTTTATAATTTCAAAATACCTATTTCTACTAGATTTTTGAGATGCACCTAATTTCTACTTGATAAAGTTGCAACCTTATATGAACTTTTTCCAAAAGACATTAATACATGGGTGCAGTTAGCATACGGATGCATCCGTAGCTATAGAGGTAAGGTGCCCCTTCAAATTTTATAATGGTTTATAATTTTGATATAAAATGTTCTTAGGATTATCTCAAATCTAGTTTTATATCTAATTGTGAAATTTTAAATTTCAAAAATGGCTAAAATCAAGTAGATCTATAAACATATGAAAATCTTGAAAATGGACGGTGTAGATAATATGTTGTAAAATGCACTATTTATGAGACTTAAAATCGTTTTATCTTTCGTGGTCACACATCTCGATGTCGAGATGATCAATTAAAGGGTTTTTCAACATTAAAACTACCTTTTTTCGATAGATTTTTGAGGTGCATCAGTAGTTCTACCCGTAAGGTTGCAATCTTATATAAATTTTTTCCTTAATACATAGCCTAACATCTTGGCTGCCCAGTGTTGCCAGCAGTTCTCCCACCAGGGTATGAACAAGGGACACAGTTGTGAAGTATCATTCCTCTGTTCCAAGTCGGTAAAAACATGGAAGTAAGACCAGAGGAACCCAACCTTGCCTCGTTGGCAACAGATGGTTCGATTGGTGGTAGCAAATTGTGGAAATGATGTCTGGATTTTCCCTATGAATTTTAAAATTCGTGACTGGTTCGGAGATTTTTCGGAACTAGTTGGGTATCAGTTCCGGTCTAAGACCTAAAATTCTCACCGGTACCCACTAGTGCTTTTCAATTAAATAGATGAGATGGCAAGGTGGTTCGAACAAAGCTCGTAGGTGACTGGTTCTACCCGTCATTCTTTTTTATTTTGTAAAAAGAAAAAACCATTTAAAATGGACGGGTTTCTATGAGTCCCCAGCCGTACCATACGCATTTGCAGCCCTTTCCAAAATCCTTCTCAAAGATGGAAGATGATGATCTAGTCACGATGATCTTGAATGTGAAAAAAAATTAAATTAAATTTAAAATATTTTTTTAAAAATTCTTTCTGCATCGTTCATTTAGTGTATTCCTTTTTACGAAAATGTTTTGATGGGGCTGCAGCCCGATCAAAATAAGTAAAGCCTCAACTCAAAATTCACCAAAAATTGAAGTTTTGGTTTCAAGAAGCCTTCAAATTGATCATTTCGGGCTTGACTATTATGGTTGTGGAAAAAAATATCGATTTCAAGCCCTAAATTAGTGTATATTGAAACACATTATCTAGACCATCTATTTTGCCCCAAAAAATAAGTATACATGGATCCGCAAGATCTATACTATTTTTTAGCTTAATTTCATAGTCGATGTTGGAAATTGATTTAAGAACCATCATAAAGACATGATGCCCAAAGTGCTTTATAGGCAAGGATTCAAGCTTAGGCTTTACTTTGTTTTCATAGAAAATGCTTCCTTCTTTATAGAAACTGCATCCTTCGTTTGAATATCCATCTTAAGATAGACATTCAATGTATCCATTGTCTCAGGAATGACTTTTTCTTTACAATTCGACACTGAACTTACACGCTAAAGTTTGACAAACGCCTTCCACAAATGCATTTTAATGGAAACAAAATATTACCATTGTAGAATGTAATAGGATAAAAAAGTGCATATTGATAATTATGCCCCCACATTGTTTGTGGTGATTGTTTCATTATATATATAATGGTAATACAGTGGTGTAGTATGCTTTTTTTTATCTTGTTAAATGCAATGTACAATTTTCTATCTTCTACAATGACAATATGTACTTTTCTATCTTTTACATCGGTAATATGCACTTTCTTATCCTATTACATGTTACAATAGTAATATTTTGTTTCTATTACATTTTGTGTTGGTTATAGTTTCTATAAACAATGTGCACCTCTAAAACATGCCGAAATATAGAATACAAGTACCGAAAATCCTATGGTGGCATTAAAACCTATTTTCATTTCTAATTATAAAATTTTAAAATTAAAAAATGGACGGTTTGGATATTACATCATGAGATGTACCATTGTCATGATTTAAAAATATTTTTTTTTCTTTATGTAATATCCATACATCACGAGGTTGATGTGATGAATTGGGGGCCTTCTAGAGCCGGAGCAACTTTTCTGGTTAATTTTTCTAGTATAAGATTCACACCTTATATAAACTTTTTTTTTTTTCTTTTTTGTCATATTTGTAGTTAGTAAGAAAATATTTTGTAAAAAAAGGGCAGGTTAACAATGACACCAGGTATCCAAGTTCAAAGCTCCCAATGATTTCCAGGGTACTCAGACGTGGCGAGCACCTCCCTGGTGGGACCCAGGCGTGGGATCCATGTCAGAGCCTGGTCAGAATGGGCCCACCATCGGTACACGGGTAAAATGACAAAGAATGATCAATGGGAACCCACACGTGTGGAGGGGACCCACCACGTGAGAGGCCTCGCCTCAGGAATCCTGCCGGCCACACCATGGCCTCTCGCACTAAGAGTGCGTTCTTGCCCAACCAGTCTGCGCCGCGTGGCGTGAAACGGGACTCGCTTTCAATTCGGCACGTATGTGCTCCAGGGCGTGATGTCTCCCAATTCTCATCGATGACGTGTCCTTTATGCCACGTCATCAACAAACGCACGCGTGACTAGTCATTGCGTTTATGTGCGCTGCGATTTGCACCGGGAAACTTATGCAAAAACTCCAACTGGAAAGATACCATGTTCCGGCCGGCGAACACTGTCCATTTACTCTCTAGGATAAAACTCAGTATGGTAGCAGTTTAAGGGTTTCAAATTTTAGGGATATACCATTTTAAACCATAGATTACCTTTAAAATAGAAAAATTTAGAAAAAAGACACTCTCCATGCACTTGAAAATAATAATGTCTAAGGTCCAATTATTTAAGGGTCGAGAACGAAGTATTGAGATTTTATAATTAAAACTTTCGCCTTTGAAAAGTAATGATTCAGTGATTATAAGGTAATTCCCAAACTTTTAGATTAAAAATTCCTTCTATGTTGGTTTTCTGCCAGTGGGAGTAGATAGTCATTGTGCTCCTGCAGGAGCATAGCATCGACGCCGAGGATGATTCTGTGCCTCTTTTTTTTTCCTGACTTTCGGTGAAATTGCCATGAAGAATCGGCACCCGATTTCAAATATACGAAAACGAAATCCAAAAATTTTCAGTCGATCTGGGTCCTATTTTATCAAATAAAACGTGAAAACGAAATCTTCAAAATTTCAGTTGATTTCGGTCCTATTTTAAGCTTTGGTCTAACTGCTGCTTTGTTGGGTAGCTGGCGGACACTGGACACTGGTCCGAGACAGCAGCAGTGTGAAGAAGGCGCTGTTATTAAACAAAGACTGAAGCCAGCTCTAAAGCAAAATCTCGGTCTGCGTTTCTTTCTGAATCATGATTAATATAAAAAAATTAGAACTTTTCCCTAAACTTTATGACTTTGATTGTAGAATCCCTATGGCCATCGGCTTTGACCCGCGCTTTTTACCACGACGACGCATGTGAGGAAGAGCCAACTGCAGGAGGAAGAATTGGGGTGGGCGCGATGAGGTAGGCACAAGAAGAATCTAATGCTTTCCTTAGCTCAAACCCCAAACCCTAATGACGTATTCATGTTCACATTATGTTGTTTTTCTCTCTAGAATATTGCACATTATGTTGTTTCTCTCTGTTCATCTTGTGGGCGGGACGCCTTTTATTTCTCTTTTAAGTACAGGTTGATTATTAGTTAGAGAGAGAGAAAATAGATTTTGAGGAAATGGATTCCCTGATCGGATGCCACCACGACGTTTTCGCACGTTTTAGAGAGAGAAAGCCTAATGTGACCGGTAACAACCTGGTTTGGAAGCTTTGGGTTACTACTTGGACCATAATTGCGTACGCATACATGGTCAATAATTGAAGCAAACCTCTCTCTCTCTACTTCGATCAGGAACATTCGGTTCAGTGAGAGGCGGAACGAATCATTCCCACTCTCGCTCCTCCTTTTCCTTTGAATAGTAAAGATTCAGAGCATTGAGAACAAACAAAAGAAAGGAAAAGAAGAGCCCAAGTACGACTGACAGGGCCGCCAATAATGAGCACCGAACCGCAATACCTTGTTTAACTTCCAAAAGACGAAATGTCTCGCCCTAAAACCTAAAACCAGTGGAAACTAAACCCTTTCTCTCTCTAACTCAGTGCTGAGAGAGAGAGAGAGAGGCCTGATAAAAATAGAGAGATGGGTTCTCTCAGTCAAGGTTCTGCATACACGTGGCCTGTATTTGCACGGCCCTCGAGCTCACCTAATGGGACACATGGCCCGATTGCAGAGCTTTAGGTACAAGCCCAGAAAAAGGAAAAGACAATCAACCAAAATGGGACGCGTGTGAGCATAGAACCCTTGAGACCCACAGTTTTTTGGCGTGGCAGCTGGGTGCCCTTTTATGGCAAAGACCATCCTCCATAGCTTTCTGGTACGATATTCCTGTTCACTTTGACAAGTGAAAAAGCGACCAAAAAACAAATGCAAAGTGAAAGATCAGTATTATTAATCAATGGATTAATTAAGTACTGATGGACTAATCAAGGGGGGTTCTCTAATGATTCTGGTTCTGGAAGAAGCCGGGAGCCTGATTAATAATTCACACGTGTCGGATCGATGAGAGGAGCTGCTGGTTTTTGCGGTTTTTCCGCTAAAACTAGTTAGGCTCGCTGTTAGTTTTGGTGGTTTTTTCAGCGGCGCCCCTCGCTCTCTCTCTCTCTCTCTCCCCCTCTCCCTGTCGACAAAAGCTTGTGAAGTGACGGACAATGCTTTTTACCAGGCTTTTAGCGGGAGGGGCCCGCCCCTAAATTTGGCCCTTCCCCGAATTTGGTAGTCATGGTTAACCACCCTGATTTTCCCTCGAACTTCAAACTCCCAAATTTAACACCCTTCCATACACTTGGTTGTTGGTAAAGCCAAGGTCTGTGTCGTTGAATTTCGCCGAAATTCGGTCCCGAAACATTGGGCTCTAAGGCATAAAACCAACTTTTGGCATGACCCGAAATATCTTTATGGGCTTGTAGGAAATAGGGGACGAGAGAATCGGCGGAAAAGTTCGATTTCATTTTAAACGTTGAATGCGTCCAGAATTTGGAAATGAACTTCGTGGATTTAGGCCTGAAATTCGCAGGAATTTAGGAAATTATACCACCATTTTGCCAGTTGTGAGCAGATAATTTAAGACCGAATTACCCGAGCTGTTGGAATTTTTTTTGGGTGAATGACCTTCTGAAAGTTTGGGGCTGCTTTTCTCGACTCTGCTTTAACCCGCCACCGAAAAAACGAATGGATTAGAGTTCAACGAGTCGTAAAAATTCGGAAAACAAGTGATAACGCTATTTATGTTCCGATTTTTTCCGATATTGCGGACACGGACCCCGAAATTTCGGACAGGCTGGAGGGCACGCGTACGGACACATCGTGTCCCGAATCCAAAATAGTCTAAACCCCGTCGCTGATCTGGACGCCGGCGGGCAACCAAACTCTGCCACGTGGTTTCACGTTGTGACCCGTCGACATACAAACTTGTCAAATCCTGTAGCGAGGGGGGCGCGGGCCCGCAACTGGGGCCGTATACTCGAATGACGGCGGATCCCTTCATGCGGGGTAGGGCCCTCACGCGTGGGCCCCGGAGCTTAGGGCTCGGCCCTCTTTTTGATTCGCGGTGGGACCCACCCTTGGTTTTCGTCCGTTTGTGTCCGGACCCAAACTAGAAATTGACCATACGGGATCTCATCCGACCAATCCGGGTCTTTGACCTTTGTTCAACCGAGCCACAATTAACTTAACCCCACTTTAACCATGGTTCGAACCACAGGTTCATTTTTTTTGCTCCTGCCTTCTTGTATTTTAACCCCCCCCCTTCGCCTCCCTCTAACACCCAAAGCAACGAGCACTGAGCGTTTCTCTCTCAAGAATCAATTCCGCTGTCTTCTTCCACTTCTGTTACCAGAGCGAAAAGAAAGACCCTTTCATATACCCACACTTTCTCTCTCTAGATTGCATCAACTCTCTGTTTCTCTCACTATATATTTCGAAGCAGTGAGATCTTACGAGAACCAGGAAACAAAGGAGAGAGAGAGAGAGAGAGAGGAAGGAGTTTGAATCAGGTACGACGTGCGATTGTTTTGAAAGCGGCTTTTCTATCTCTAGGGCTTGTGTTGTATTAAGGCAGTTTTTCGAAAGTCGGATCTCCTCGATTCAATCGTCCCCGCCCACACTCCTTTTGCAGAGCCTTTGTTCTTTCTCCCTCTCTCTCTTTTTCGAGTTTTTGGCCCTTTCTCGTCCTACTTTTTGGAGTGCTCATTTTCTCCCTCCGTGTTTTCATTATGTGTAATCGTTTTTTTCTTGTTTCCTCTGAGAAGCCTTTTAATGGAAAGTGAGCTAAGCTATCTCCTTTGGTAATTGCAAGCCCTTTTATTAGAGAGAGAAAGAGATAGAGGAGAGAGAGAGAGAGAGAGATAGAGGAGAGAGAGAGAGAGAGAGAGAGAGAGGTATTGGATCTCAAGGCAATGTCTTTGATCTTTATCCTTCTTATTCGAAAAGAAACTTTTAGCTTTTTTTGTTCCGAGCCAGAGAGAGAAGAGAGAGAAAGAAGAGAGAGCGAGGGTTGTTGCTTTTTTGCCCAATGCGGATTGTTGATACGCGTTACCGTTATGTTTGTGGATTTGAGGGACAGTTACGACCCTTTCTGTTGGGGCGAGGTGAGGAGCCCTCCAAATGGACGGCTCTAATCGCACCGCTCCCAGCCCCATATATGAGTGGCTCTCAGTTGCCCTCTGTTAAACCCACTCTCTCTCTAAAACACTCTTTCTCTCTCTAAAATTTCCCCCTTTTCTTCCTTTCCGTTTCCCTCACAGGCTATCTATCACATTGACAATCTCTTTCGGTTTCCAACTCTCCAACTTTAATACCATCTTATCTCTTGCTTTCTCTCTCTAACTTCTATTTCTTTCTCTCTCTAATACAGGAAAACAGTGCTCGAAATCGTTAAACCCTCTACGAGATGACCAAGCAAAGTGTTATGGTCTCCGAAGCAGCAAACGCCGCCTTAACAAAGCCCGGGCTCAACATAGCCACTCTCTCTGTTGCGGTATCAAATTCCTCTCTCTTCCCATACACACCCCCATCATACGCAACCCCTCAAGCATTCACAACCCCATCTTCGGCATACCCTCCTCCTCAAATGCCCCCGGCCGCAAGCATCATCACCATCTCCAGGCGCAAGCCATTGCAGAAGCTCGACACCACAAGCCGAATCAACGGCTGGATCGACTCGATGAAGGCCTCCTCCCCGACCCACATCAAATCTTCGCCGTCCCTTGACCCCTCTTCATGGACGGTATGTATGTCTCCTCTATCCCACCATACGTACTCACATGCATGCATGTATGCATGTGCTCATGGCCATGGTTTCATATGTTCAGGTCCATCATCCATCTGCTCTCAGTATGTTTGAGCAAATGATGAATGCGTCAAAGGAGAAACAGATTGTGATGTTTCTAGATTACGATGGCACCCTCTCCCCGATTGTGGACGACCCTGATCGCGCTTACATGTCTGACTCTGTAAGTGTCACTTTCTCTCTCATTCCCACGACCCAACATCAACATTTTCTCTCTCATCAACCACAAAACCGTATTTCAATTTTCTCCACTCAATAATACTTTCTTGCCAACGCCACTCTCTCTCCTATCGTTTTCCTAAGATTTTCTCTCTCATCTATTTGGGCCTTTGGTTAATTCAGATGAGGAGTGCGGTTAGAGCCGTGGCGAGGTATTTCCCCACTGCCATAGTTAGCGGGAGGTGCCGCGACAAGGTACATTCCGTAACAAACAGGGCACTCTGTTTTTTTTCCTTCTTTATTCATTTTCATAAAGGTCGCAACGGGTCGCTGCCCTAGGACCAGCCCATGCCCGGCCCTGTTCTTTTCGGGCGGGCCGCAAGACCAAAAACAAAACAAGCTAACAAAAAAAGAAAAAAGGTTGGTCCGGACCAGTTCTCTTTAGAGGGGGACAAGCTGACCAGCCCATTGCCAGCCCTAATTGCCTTGATATTTTTAAGTTGTAAAATTTTTTTACTTATTCATTATATCGTATAAAATTTGTATATAGGTATATAGGTTTGTACGCTTGGCTGAGCTGTACTATGCGGGTAGTCATGGAATGGATATCAAGGGCCCCGCAAGAAGGCCTCGAAGCCAGAGAAACTGGGCTTTAGACAAGACGGTACGTCTAATCGTATGTCTTTTACGTATATGTATTTGATACTCATTACTAAGTTTTTTCTTTTTGTTGTTTTGAGGTATATTTTTTACGGTGACCAGTGTTTTTTGAGCATTTTTTAATGGAGATTTTTTTTTCTCTCTCTATCTTTTGTTAACAGGGCAAGAACAAGGCAGTGCTTTTCCAGCCCGCGAGCGAGTTCTTGCCCATGATCGACGTGGTACCGAGTCTTTACCTTTTTTATTATTAATTTATTTGAGTTCATTTAAGAAGTCTTTTTTTAATGACTCTTGGAAAATTGATGCATAAATGAAAGGTTTATATAATTTGTGGTGATAATAGAGCATAACGTAAGAGGGTATTGTATTAGGACTGAGGGTATTGTATTAGGACTGAGGGTATTAGAAAAAAAAGGGCCTATTACTATTACTATTATTATTATTATTAGTTCTAGCTGCAGTTTGTATAAGCTGCCAATCTTTCTTGTGACGCGAAGTTGTTGTATTGAGTTAGATAGTGTAGATTTGACAAGTTTTTAATAATATTAAAAATAGTAATTAGTTTCAAGCACCGCCAAAATAGAATAGATGCTTATATAAAATTATTCCTTATTGTTATTGATTGTGTTCTTATTCTTATTTTCAGGTGTATAAAGCATTGGTGGAGACGACCAAAGGCATTCCCGGTGCCAAGGTCGAGAACAACAAGTTTTGCCTGTCTGTGCATTTCCGTTGTGTCGATGAAAAGGTATTTATTTATTTATTTATATATTCATTTTATTATTATTAATAATTATTATTGGTTAGTTTAATTATTTTGTTGTTGAAAAACTACATTCTATAGTCACCAACCTTGTTATTGGCTATTCTTGTTCTAATTGGGTTTGTTTGGTTTGAAGAGATGGAGCACTTTGGCTGAAGAAGTTAGAACAGTGTTGAGGGAATACCCAAAATTGCGACTTACCCAAGGGAGAAAAGTGAGTTATGGCTCCAACTCCTTGGATATTCCGATTTCTTGTAATTTAAAAGTGCATTTTATGCATGATTAATATGATATTTGTCCAGGTCCTAGAGATCCGTCCTACTATAAAATGGGACAAGGGGAAAGCCCTTGAGTTTTTGTTAGAATCACTTGGTAAGTTGCAAAAGCTCCACTAAAGAGAGTGAGTCTTTTCAGTCTTCTTTACATTATTTTATTCCTTTGATTGATTTGCCACTAAGCCTAGAAAGTGAGAGGACCAATTGAATTTTTCATTCTATTTTTTTATTATTTAGATTTATCCTAATTCATTAGAATTTGCGTATCTAGGTTTCGCCAATTGTGAAGATGTGTTTCCAGTGTACATTGGAGATGATCGAACGGATGAAGACGCCTTTAAGGTAGTCATCAATCATGATCATACCGTTTATTGTTTTTTCTCGAAGCTCCAAATGAATTTTTTTGTGCTAATAAGAGGTTTTTTCTTCTTCTTTTTCTTATGAAAAATAGGTTCTTCGTGACAGAGGACAAGGTTTCGGCATCCTCGTCTCGAAGATCCCAAAAGACACAAATGCCACCTACTCGTTACAAGAACCCTCCGAGGCAAGAACCGGTGCCCCTGTCCCCACTCTATATACTTTTTAATTTCCATGTTTAACGCCAAGTAATGAGAAAAAAAAAAACTTGTTCATATCATACCTCCCCATTTAGAGGAAGAAAATCTATCCGGAGAGAGTTCATATCATACCTCCCCATTTAGAGGAAGAAAATCTATCCGGAGAGAACCTTAAGTTCCCTCTCTCTCCGTTCTGTATCTCTAGTCACTATGAGATCATTTACTTTGGTTGGAATGAGGTCACAATTACTATTAGCTATTAGATTTAAAAATGAATCTCTTAGAGTGTGTCATAAAGTTTGAGAATTATTTTTTTTTAATTTTAAATCTGTGAATGATATCTTTATATATTTTTACGCTGTGTTTGAATGAATCTTTCATGTTCTATAAATAGTTTTCCATGTATATGCTAATAAAACTAGGTTTGGATGATTGTTCTATTGCAGGTGATGGATTTTCTACATCGGCTTGTGGACTGGAAACGCTCGTCTCTCAAGGCCCAAGAGAGGGTGTAAATAAAAAGAGAAAACCCCAAGATCGTGGGGATAAAGTAAAAGAAATGAGGAATTTACATGTATTTATGTCTTTAACAAAAAGCGAAAAACAGATTAAAAAAAAAAAAAAGGGAATTTAGTGTCAAATGTATCTGTCCTCTTTTCCTTGAAGGCCTTTTGAAAGCAACCTTCTTGTTAACTTTACAGAAGGATGCAAAGCAATGTAACAAACTACTGTTATATTACTATGTATGATATGAAATGGAAAAGGAAGGAGCAAAAAATTTTCGGAGACTTTGTCTGGTTATTGCAACGTAATTTCCAGGAAGTGTTGGTACACTGTTTGAAGGTTGAACTTTGAACACTTATAACCACGAGTCAATAAAGATTACAAAAAATTCAAAGGTCAATTGGAAAATTACAAATTTTTCCACAAAGCATTCCTGGAATATTCCAAACCCCGGATACAATATCTGGAATTCTTAAACTAAAGCTGATGTAGGGGCCCTCCTAATCAAGTTGCACATGTAACTTTAGTGTGTTTAGGGTTTGAACATGTGGTTGGTTATATGGTGATGTATGTGTTAAGTGACTTAAAAGACTAAATTACGATTAACTAAGGAATGAGCTCAATGCTAAGTGGTCAGATCTCAACATTAGGTGGTCAAGGCGGAAGGTGTTTTTATTTGACCTCTTGAGTTCCATTCATAGCATTGGTAAAAGATTACTTTTGTGACTTATTAGAAAAAAAAAAAGCCACCGAATATTTAAAATAAAAGAAAAAACTTGTGTCATTGTTATTTAAGGTCCAACTTGGGTTTCAACCAAATCTAATTGGTTTCTTATTGTATAATGGTGCAATCAATCCTACTATAAGAGAAAAAAATGAAATTTTAGGAGCTTCCATGGATGCGTAAGAAAACATGAGACAATCAATGAGGTAGCCCCACAAAAACACTCTTTTATGAAGCGTTGAATGACGCTTTGATCAGGTTCGCCCCTTTTATGGGATATATATATATATATATATGATTCGCCCTGGATTTGAATCCTTTTTTTCATATCATGGTTTCTTTCCATTTATCACTTGCACTTTTACTTACTCAAAAAAAATCAATGAATGAGAGTTACCCTGAACTTTACTAATCCCAAAATATTTGGAAGGCTCACAAAGATGCCCTTTTCTTACTTAAAATCAATATCAACCCCAGAAAATACACAAGGAATCAACAATCAAGTATTAGCCTTGTTTATACACAAATTGCTGCACAAATTCAGAACATCTCCCACGAGAGAACATTTCAAGTGACATTTTGAAAAGATAAAGATGGATGCCAGGTTATGATTAAGAAGGCTATTACAGTTCCTAAACGTAATCAAATCCTCGTGATTTACTTTCAAATAGGCTTTCTTGAGAGGAAGTCTCTTATGAATGGTGTGACATTCCATTGAATGCGGTGGGAAGA
Source organism: Amborella trichopoda (assembly GCF_000471905.2). The sequence goes on from NW_006494904.1 coordinate 3,234,576, forward strand.
AGGGTATGGTGTACTTTACGGGCTCAAGAGCATCCTAAACCGCCCATTGTTTTTCTTTTTTGAATGTTAAGCCACCCATTAATTATCTTTGCTGCATAGACTAGGACTACAGCAATTCCTTTGTAGACCAAATTCCGGGGGCTCAATTCCTAACCTTAAGTAGTTAAGGCTAAGGGCTCGTCGGAGTCCTAAAAAAAAGGGGAAAACCCCCTACCCATTTTTCATTAAATAATAATAGACAAAAAGTACAATTCATAAATTTACCACTTGGCATAAAAAAAACCAATGACTTTTTTAAATAGATTGAAAATATATTTTATAGCAACAAATCCTATTTACCTCAAATCATCTCTCCTACAAGTCCCAGTGCCCTCTCTGTCCCCCACAAACCCTCAACTTACTCTTTCTGTCTCTCTCTCTCAGAAATTTTCAAGAAATATTCTTCCATAGAGCCAAATTATATGTTAAAAAGCAAAGTGGGCAACATGTTGAAATTTCCTGTTAACAACTACAAACTTCTCCTAATGATCTTTCTATGTTAGTCTTGCTTTCAAGTCCTTCTCTACATATAATGGTGGACCCTCACTAGAATAGCCAAGATGTCTATTTTCTTTTAAAATCAACAGCTTCGAAATTACATAGGTATTAAGCACACAAGTACCAAAGTACAGTAAATAGTTCTGAAGTGATCCAAGAAATATAGAAATAAATAAAAGTGGGAGGAATTGTACACATCAGTTTTGCCCTTAAATCTTATTCTTGGCAGTTTGTACTGAATTTATTTGTTTTCTACCAAAGTTTTCCACATCATGGAATTAAAAAAAGACCAATCATAATTCTTTTGTGGGACAGGTAGAGAGTAATGCCTGAAAAGGTTGCATTCCGTTTCATTTCAGTTAGACAACTACTTCCTCCTCTCTCTCACATTCATTTCATTTAGATGGGGATCTATCTTCTCTCTCTCCAATTTTTTTTTTTTGGTACGGGGGAGAGGCTTAGTTCGGTGTGGATAGTGTCCTTCTATATAGTCGAAGTGGAACTCAAGATATCATATTGTAGTGCCCTGTCCTAGTGACCACTTAGCCTTTCAGTCCATTCCTGATGGGGGATCTGTGTATAGAACGATAAACATGAATTTCACTAGTACTGTTAAAAAGGAAAGCTTTTTTTTTGGGTTAGTTCAGGGGAGAATTGTATATGCTATATAGTAGAAGTAGAACTCAAGAGATCATGTTGTAGCGCCCCATCATAATGGCCACCTAGCTTTTGAGTCCATAATTGATGGGGGGATTTGTGTATAGGACAATAAACAAGAATTTCACTAGTACTATTAAAAACAATTTTTTTTTTTTTGGGGTTAGCTCAAGGGGGGATATTATACCATATATTGTAGAAACAGAACTTAAGAGATCATGTTGTGGCACCCTGCCATGATGACCACTTAGCCCTTGAGTCCATTCATGATGGGGGATCTATGTATAAGACACTAAACAATAATTTCACCAGTACTATTAAATACCTTTTTTTTCTGGTTAGTTCAAGGGGGAAAGTGTCTTATATATAGTAGGAGTAGAACTCAAGAGATCATGTTGTCGTTCCCTATCATGATGACCACTTAGCCCTTGAGTCCATTCCTGATGGGGGATCTGTGTGCAGGACACTAAACAAGAATTTCACAGTATTATTAAAAAGGAATACTTCTTTTTTTATTAGTTGAGAGAGGATAGTATCTCTTATATAGTAGAAGTGGAAGTCGAAGAGATCATGTTGTGGCGCCCTGTTGAGATGACCACTTAGAATCCATTCTTGATGAGGGATTTATGTATAAGACACTAAACAAGATTCTTGATGAGGGATCTATGTATAAGACACTAAACAAGAATTTCACAAGTACTATTAAAAAAAAAAAATGCGCAGTCTTAGAAGTTGGCCAAGATATTTTTCTTGAGAGAGTAGGCATCAAAGAATAAGACTACCTCTCATAAGTCCCCAAATCAAGGGACCAACCACGACAGAAAAGCAAAGTCATGCCTTGAAACTTTGGGACATACCTTGCACCATTGGAAGTTTAACATCAAAAGCCCCACATATCTGGAGGACCACAACATATACACACCTAAAGCTAGAGAGAGAGATAAAGAGCGAGATTTATTGGCTATTGAAAGGGAAACCCCACTAATTGAAGGAATCTATTGGCTCAAAGCAGTTGGCAAGGCGTTGGAATCCACTTGAAAAAAAACAAATAAAATTTGGGAGGAAGAGGGAAAAAGAGAAGAAGTCTATTTAAAGATGGAAAGATTGGATGAATGGGACTGAACATGCCTTCATTCTTCACGACCTCGGCTCTTTCAAACGTGGAAAGAGGATGTCCACTAGATTGCAACCATCATTGGTCCTCTAACCATGTATATAAAAATCCATGTACTTAGCCATTTTCATGACCAATAATTGTCTCCCCCTCCCTTTCATAATTGCACTAACCTCAAAGTTCAATTATATGACCATTTCTTTCCACTAAAATAACCTACCTTTTGAGCTTTGTGATCAATCACATTTCAAAGCCCAAAATAAGCAATACCCATAAGTTACTTTGCATTATTTAAGCCATATGTATAAGATATGCAACGGATTTTTTGAATAAATTTAACAATCTCCAAGGCATTGGAGATACGGTCTCGAATCCAGCTCTTGCTCCCGTCGAACCGGACCTGCCCACCCATCATGTGAACTCTAAAACCCTATGCCGGATTCATGGGACAATGTTTTCTTTCCCCTTTTATGTATTTTAAAAATAGTAGAATAAAGGGGAAATTTTTTAGGGGGTACACAAGTGTCAATGTTTGGTGGTCCCTCACAAGGCACGCGTCTTAGATAGAGTGATTGGTGTAGGGTATCTTACACATGTCAAATCGGGCATGGTCCCCACTTGAGTGGGGCTAACCTTTTTTTTTTTTCTTTTTTTTTTTTGTGCATGGGTGTGGATGAGAATGGATGCTCAGCTTTCATAAGGTATTTTTCTTTGATGAATAAAATCCTCCGAGGTATCTAAGCTACTAATAATTATAGTAAGAATGATAATTGTTATTATTGTTGTTGAAAGTTTTTAGGTGCCAACTTTAGCCATTCTTAATTATTGGCAGTGGTGCAAGAGGGCCGAACTTTGCCCGACCGAGGCTCGACTCGCTACGTTAGTGGGCCTTACAATAAGGCTCGGGCCAGCCTGATTGGGTCTGCAGGTCTCATGCGGATCACATTGATTTGGACTTTCAAAACCCATGATTCCAATCCAAGTTGTATGAGGGCTCGTCGGGTCTTATTACTGAGACCTGGGATCAACCCATTAAATTAGCAAGCGTAAATTCAGACCTTGCCCTACCCGACAGACGGTATCTACAGGGCACGAACCCCAACCCCAATCTGTGTCCAATCCGGTCTTCATGGTCGGCCGGGACCTGTTAGTGCCTTTTAGCTTGGTCAGTAAAAAAGACGTAATGTGGGTTCACACCAACAAATCTACCAAAAATTATATCAGAAGATTTAAGTGAAATAAAGTGCATCACTACCTTCAGTTCTCAGTTTGGATGGCCAAGCTAATACTCAAATCTCCTAACGTGGGTGTTTTTATGCTCACAATCAAAGCTGTCAATTTTTATATGAAAACATATATAATGAGATTATTTACTTTTGGTGTAAAGTAGTCACATCGGATGTACAATTGAGCTATTATATTTATTCTATTGACTAAGCTCAAAGTTTCGAAAGAAATTTTTTCAAATTTTATTACACACCCAAGCTATCATATTTCACATTGGATGGTTATAAGTAATTGTAACTTCCTTATCTTATTGTATTCAATCCGTTTTTATATAAGCAAAATGCAGCTTGTAGTAGAGTTTTACCGACTGTGATCAAAGAAAAAAGAATATGTTAGTCACCATGACTATAGAGAACTCGATCTGTATAATTGCCCATAAAAACTAAGAAATACGACCATAGTGTGGCTATAGAGAGCTAAATGGGATTGTGGATTTCCTCGTGTTATTGTTGATTGATGGAACTGATGTAGGCTAGCACGGCTAGGACATTAGATATAACTTTGAGTATACAACATTTATTTTCAATCTCTTAGGGCAAGTTTAGTAGGCGTAAAATATTTTTTTGAAAATATTTTCATATGAAATAATTCCCCGATGTGATTCGATATATGACTTTTTCCACACCAATTGGCTGCTAATAGGTGTGAAAAAAAATGAGCTGGGACCAATTGATGCGAAAAAATTCCTGCTCCTAATCATGTGGGATGTTCTTTCACGTGAAAATACTTTCGTGAAAATATTCACTAATTGTTTGCAATTTTTTTGTTTTGTTTTGGCATCTATTCCCTTCTGAAATTCTTTAATGTCACTTCCCGACCAAGATGCTTCGAGGATAATCTGTTTCTGTTTGTAATAGTCATTAGGGAAATAAGATTTTACCCAAAATATGGCTAAGAGAGACAAGAGTGGAAATTTGAAGACAGCCCCTCGAAATATTAGAAAAATAGTTTTTTTATTATTTTAAAATTGAGGACTTCTTTCAGATATGTAAACCATTGTTTTCAATATTTTGTAAACGCTGGCAGTTATTTCAGTTATTTTCTATTATTATTTCATGGACAAGGTTTTTATGAGTCCTAGGACTCGCATGTAGATATATGACCACTCTTTTTTATGTATTTTTTAAATGAAATTAGGACCTAATTATTTAGATATATATAGTCTCTAACATGGAAATCATTAAAATGTAAAATATATATATATATATATAAAAGCTAAAAAGATAATTTGTTGAACTGTTAGATTTTTTTCTTTAGGAGGGACCCAAACATTATATCTATCTTAAGATTAAGATGGATGTTTGATACCTCGGGGGACACAAATGTAGAAATGTATCCTCCATCTCATAGACTACTTTATGTTATTTTATTAATAGCACTGGGACCCAATATCATAAGTGAGTTTATTTTATGGAAAATATTTCTTTTTGCAATATAAATGTTTATGTTTAAGGTGCACGACTCGTTTTTTACTCTTTTTTTTTATATGTTAACGTTAGAAATGAAGGGTGAGACATTATGTTGGGACATCCACCCCTAATCCCATTCCCAATGTAAACAGCTATACCGCATATATTAAGCTATAGTTATGCGAAGGACACGTGTCTTCAGACCAACAAGATGCCCTATAGCTAGAGAAATGAGGGATGATTACCTCCCATCATGAAGTTCAGGACAACCATGTAGGGTAATTGGACTTCTCTTGTCCAATTATATGAGATAGGAATATAAGGAGAGATTTTATGGTCAAAAGAAAGTTATTATAATGAGAGATTTTAAGGTAAAAAGAAAGTTATGCCCCAGTAAAAGGAGACATTGAGAGAAATCGAACTTCCAATAGCTTGGGGATAACATCTAGATTTGAAGTTTGGATAAAGATATAAGATGAGATGGACACGATGGACGACAAAGATTTAAGGATAAAATTTAGATAAAGATATAACATGTGATAGATAAGATAGGTTAAGAGAGATTCAAGGAGAGAATCCGATGAGTTTTTCTTTTCTATTGGGGAAAGGGTTGGCTTAATGGAGATGGAAAGCCAAAGAGAGAAAGCAACTTCCATCACCCATCCATTTTTATACAATACATTTAGAGCTTGGGATCCAAATTTGATCATCTTGATGGATCGATTGTAATGCAAATTGAATGATAGAACGGGTAGGGGACTTTCTCCCCCACTTATCCAATAATAATAATAATAATAATAACAAGCCTAGCTTCAAATAACCTTCAAATAACCCTGCGAATTCAACAAAAAAACCTAAGACAATGTTATGAAATAACAATAATTAGCAATCAATACAGACTGACTCAAACCTAATTTATAAAAATTTATTTGGACCTCCTAATCATAATTCAAATGTGACTAAAACTTTTTATCAAAATTGATTCTGATTTTGACATTTTTGCATCACAATAAGACAACCTTGTTTTAAAAATAGCTTTGGAATCAGTGTTTAGAAAATGGACACAGTCAAGGTATTCGGGCCTTGGCCGAGACGAGTTACTCGAGGGTTTGCCCGAGTCCAAATCATTTTTTTTAAAAAAATAAAGATAAAAACGTAATATGTATAATTAGTGGGCATATTGTGGTTTAATAGCTAATGGCGTATCGCAGCGTTTTAAAAAACGCCGAGTCGAACCGGACTCGCCCGGTTCGACTCGGAATTCGCGAAAAGGGACCGGATCGGTTGAAAAATCGGAAATCGTCCGGTTCTCTCTAGAACCGGACGATTCCGTACAGTGACTCGCCGATCACTGTACGGAATCGGCGAGTCCGAACAGTGAATCGGCGAGTCCGTACGTTTTTTTTTTTTTTTTTTTTGTAATCCATGATAGATTTTTTGTAATACTTGATTGTA
>NW_006494904.1:3241427-3261111 GCF_000471905.2 Amborella trichopoda
ACGTAATCCATGATTGAATTTTTTGAAAATTTGTGATTTTTTTTTTTTAATCCATGATCGAATTTTTTTTTGTAATCCATGATAGAATTTTTTGAAAATTTGTGATTTTTTTTTAATCCATGATCGATTTTTTTGAAAATTTGTTTTTTTTTTTTAATCCATATTATTCAAAGAGAAAATGAGAGAGATGATGATTCTGAGGCCACCATATCCCAGCCATATTATTCACATATCGAGTCCCAACAGCAACAGTGTAGGGATGAGCACGAAATACTGTAAATTAAATGCTGAATGGCGGTTCATGCGGGGAAAGAACATATCAATATTCGCATATTCATTCAAAAACATAAAAATTCTTAATGGAGTACCCTCATTTTTTATTGAATTCTTAAAAAAAAATATTTATAATGAATTTTAATAATTTTTTCGAATTTTTTTTAAGCTTTATTCTGACTGATTCACCCGATTCCCGATCCGGATCGCCGATTCGTCGATCCGGATCGGTTTTTTGGAAGCCCAATCAGGGTCACCGATCCGTTTTTTAAACCGGACATTGAGCAGCGTGCTTGCAAGAGATTTAGAGTTTGATTCCAAGAGATTTAGAGTTTGATTCTCGTGGGCTTACATTTTTTCTTTTTACTTTCTTATTTAAAAAAGGGGTTAAGGTGCACCTACTAACCCCACTAGTTTTACCTTTTTAAAAAAGGGGATAAGGTGCACCTAATAAATCCCACTAGTGAAGGTTGTTCCTCCATAGGAAAAATCATCTCGACCTTGAGATTTACAGGCATGAGAAAAACAGAAGGGACTCTCTAATATTAAAAACAGTTCATCTTTTAATACAATAAAAATAGCAGTGTTAATAGATTTGTTTGATCGTCATCATTTCTAAAACTTTAAATTTCATAATTGGGGTTTTCACATCACAAAGCTTTGCGGTACTGAAACTACATTTCAGTATAGTTATTAAGCGCAGCTTACTTCAATAGTATAAGGTTGACGCATTATACAAACCTCATCCTTAAAAAAATGATGTTCATTAGTGAGATTCGAATCCTTACCAAAACTGGCCTCCTCTATAGGGGTAGGCCGAGTTACTCGGTAGAGTCTCGGAACATTTCAACCCCAGACCAAAACTCACCTAGGCCGAGTTACTAGGCAGAGTCTCTCACCAAAACTCACCTCACCTGTAGGGCTAGCCCGAGTTACTTGGGGAGAGACCCAGAAATACCTCCAAATCCCTGAATTTGTCGCCCGAAATTTGCTGCGCCAAGTCGGCCTGAATCATACTGGGGTACTCGTATGTTCTGAATATAACCCATTATCTAAGATTTATAGATGCATCTTGAATTACCTATTACTCTTTTACCAAACTTATAAAGCTCTTGCCTATACATGTTTTACTATTGTTGTTTATTATATTTATTTATTTATATGATTATTTTTATCAAAACTTTAGAGTTTCTTTTATTCTTTTTTAGTTTGAAGTTAGTATTTGGCCTAATCACTGCGATTGTGAGAGTATTCAATTTTGTAGAGGTTGAAAAGAAGAATCCCTCATTATTGTAATTTTTCATTTTATTTAGTTTTGATTTTTCTTCCGAGTCTTGAAAAATTAGCACGCCTGTAAGAGTCGTTTTCTTGCATTGCATTGGGTTATTGGAATTGAATCAATATTCTCTTTATTATCTATAATAAGTACTATTCTACTAATAACAATAACAATTGTAGTTAAACTTGAACAGTACCAATTATTAAAACATTATTATTTATAGGGTGCGGTTTGTACAGAGCCGAGGCTCTAAACAATCAAAGTAAAATACACCTTCAAATAGTGTCGAGAAATGTGGTTTCAATGCTTAAAATCTTTGTGATAGCCTTAAAATATATTTTTATCTTTAATTATAAAATTTAAAGCTTTCGATCTATGAAAACTTGAAAATCTTGAAAATTGACGGTCCAAAAAAGTATTACAAGATGCATTATTTACAAAACTTGAAATCCATTTTTTTCTCATGTCTATGCATCTTGATGTCGAGATTATCAATTTGAGAATATTTAGGCATCAAAACAACATTTTCTATTGAAATTTTTGAGGTGGGTTCTAATTTGATTGTTTAGAGCCTCGGCTCTATATAAACCTTTTCCTTATTTATAATATTTATGAAAGCGTATTATAAACATAACAAAATCCCTCTGCTGTCCTCTCAAAGTTACCCATTATTTCGCTAAACAAATGTCTATTTAAAATTTTCTCATTCATTATATATTTCTCACAATATTTATGTCAATATTAAATTATATAGAACCTTTTAATGAAGCGGGTACGTATTCCTACCATGAATTAATTGAGGCGTTCATATGTAATTAAAAAAAAAGTTTATATAAGGTTGCAACCTTAAAATGTATAATTACATATGCACCTCAATAATCCATCGAAAAAGATTGTTTTAATGTTGAAAACCTCTCTAATTGATCATTTCGACATCGAGATTAATGAATACATATAATAAAAAAAAAAAAAAGATTTTAAGTTCCAAAAATAGTGCATCTTTCAACACATTATCGAGACAGTCCATTTTCAAGCTTTTCATATGTTTATAGATCTACTTGATTTTAACCATGTTTGGAGTTTAAAATTTATAATTAGATATGAAAAATAGATTTTCAGATAATCCTAAGAATTTTTTAGACCAAAATTATATGTTATGATAAAATTTGGAGGTGCGTCTTAATTGGATTGTTTAAGGTTGCAACCTTATAGAAACCACACCCATATATTAAATGGAAAATGTTTATATAAGGGTGAGGCCCTTGAAAATCAAATTAAGGCATACCTCAAAAATGTATTAGAAGATGATGTTTCGATGCTCAAAGATTATCAAATTGATCACCTCGACTTCAAAATTTATGGACATGGGAAAAAATGGATTTCAAGGCTTGGAAATAGTACATCTTGTAATGTATTTTCTTGACCGTTTATTTTAATATTTTTAAGCATTTATAGATCTACTTGATCTACACTATTTTTAAATCTTTAAATTTTATAATTAGAGATGAAATTAAATTATTATGGCATCACAAAGATTTTCAATATTGAAATAATATCTTTCGACACTATTTGAAGGTGCACCTAACTTTAATTGTTTAAGGCCTCAACCTTATACAAACCACACCCACTTTAATTGTTGAGGGCCTCAGCCTTATACAAACCACACTCATATTAAATTATATATAAACTATTAATAAGGGTGAGGCTCTAAACAATCAAATTAAGGCGCACTTCAAAAACTCACTAGAAGAGGTTGTTTCGATGCCCAAAAATCCTCAAACCAATCATCTTGACCCTAAGATGTATGGACATAAGAAAAATACATTTTAAGTCTTGGAAATAGTGTATCATGTAATGCATTTTCTGGACCGTCAATTTTTAAGATTTTCAAATACTCATAGATCTACTCGATCTATACTATTTTTGAAACTTTAAATTTTATAATAATTAGATATAAAAATAAATTTTTAGGCCATTACAAAGATTTTTAGTACTGAAACATCTTTCGACATTATTTGAGGGTGCACCTTAATTTGATTGTTTAAGGCCTCAGCCATAAACAAACCACACCGTATTATAGTTATTCATATTGAAATGAAATGAAAATTGTAGATATTGCTTAGCGAATGTATTTTGGAATTGAAAGATTTTTTTATATTTCGTGCCTAGGTTCTTAAGCATACATGCAAATAGCAGTACATTAATGTCTCGGTCCTATTTTGATATAACGCCCACAGCTTTCGAGCAGCACCTTGTTCCACCTCCCTCGCCTTAATTATATATATACTGACCTCTCTGATTTTTTGGGCAGCGCATTGGTAGGAATCATATTTGAGCATGCATTTATTTATTTATTTATTTATTTATTTTTAGACGGTTACTACGAATGTTATTAGAGAAAAATTACAACGATAGTATGATTAGAAAAAAGGATGTAACTACCAACGATGATTGGTGTACAACATACACCCCTTTACAAGAGAATCCGCTTCAGAATTAGCCTCTCAAATGCAATGATGTAGCACAAAATAACCACTAACTAAGATTAAGTCAGTTTCTTGCTAAGGCTCCATGGAGGCTTTGTCTCACCTTTTGCCCATGCAATATCATTTGCTCGAATCACCTTCGACAATCTTGTGTCCGTTGAGCCTTGTGAGCAATTTTAGCCCCTCCAACAAACCTCTAGTTTTTGCCTCACTCATTGTCCTTGTAATTACAAGGACCAGAATAAGTGTCTAGTTTTTGCCTCACTCATGGTTGCTGTAATTACAAGGACCAGAATAAGTGTAAATGTGGTTGCCCCTGTGATCCTTAATGGTGCCAGTGTTTCCATACGAACTGCCATCAAAATTTAATTTCAAATAGTTTTCAGCAGGAAGGGACCAATAAATTATGCTTGATTTAGGTATGGAAATGTAGCTGAGCTACTTCAAGTGGGATCTCAATTACCTGCAATATGGGGATAAATTTGCAATCCTTATCAATGGAGAACCATTAAGCTGCCATTGCTAAAACAGTGGACTTTAGGATATCTGTAACGGTTTTTGCTCCTTCAAATGCTCTCCTATTCCTTTCTCCCCAAATATTATGCTCTCCTATTCCTATTCCTTTCTCCCCAAATATTCCGCACAGTTCTAACCCATAACAATCTCCATAGGGTTGTGCAAATCTTTGACATACCATGGCACATCCATTCCTGTAGAATCACCCTTATACTCTGTTGGTATCATGATATGCATTTTTATCAATTTTCTACACCAGTCCCATAGTTCTTGTGTCAATGAACAATTTAACATGATCAACATTTTCATTGTCTCTCAAACACAATCCACATACATTAACTAAGATGAATCCCCTTCTTCAAAGATTATCCATAATAGGCAATATGTTTTGACATGCCACCCAAAGAAATAGCTGGATCTTTAACGGGACTTGCAGCTTCCATATTTTCGATAGATTTTGATCCGAAAGTCTGCAGCGATCATCATAAAGAAGCCTATACACTGATTTGACTGTAAAGCCTCCCGATGGATTAAGGTCCCACACGAATCCACCTTCTTTAGATATGGCATAACAGAAACTATGTAACAGTTCCATTAAAGATTGACCCCTTCCAAACAATGGTCCAACAATTGTTGGTAGAATATGCCCCCCTTTAACTCTCTCACCGAGGCCAAAGGATTGAAACCTTTGGAGAAGACCTCCGGGAAAGAGTACCGAAGGTCGTAGTGCCATTTATCAAACTAAAATGAAGTTCGATCACCTTTACCAACAACGTTATGGCAATGCCGAAGATAAATGGGTTGGCAATAATCAATCCCTTCCCAGATACTAGAAAGGATTGATTTTGATCTTTGGCTTTTAATAAGACCAGTCAATACATCCACAACATATTTATCTTTTTATGTGTGTTTTAGTACTAATCATGTTTATGTGATTTTGATCAAGGTTTTTAAGGGTGTGGTTTGTATACGGTTGAGTCCTAAAACAATCAAACTAAGGCTTACCACTAAATATTGTTGAAAGATGATTTTTAAGTAGCAAAAATCTTGACAGAAATCTTCGTGATGGCCTGAAAATTCATTTTCATCTCTAATAATAAAACTCAAAGCTTCGAAAATAATGTGGATTGAGCGGATCAATAAATACAAGAAAATATTGAAAATTGACAACTCATGATAATGCATTACAAGATGCATTATATCCCAAACTTGAAATCCATTTGTGTTAAGTCTATACCAATGTAGGGAGAATTGGGCAGTTCAAATTCTAACCGTCGAGTTAGCCCAGTTGAATCAGAACCAGCCATTGGCCAGTTCCAGTTTTGGTGAACCAGCCGAGTATTTAAAAGAAAATAAAAATTTATATAAAATACCAAAAAATAAGAGATTTTGTTTGGAATGTATTTTTAAATGTTTTTTATCATTTTGTCAAAGATTTGAAAATGTTTTGGTATTTTCCATCTTTTAAAAACAATAAAAAATACCCCTAGGCACAATTCGATTTTTTAAAATCCTTTTTTTTTCATTAATTTTCAACGTTAGATGTGCTTTGTTTATTCTTTCTTTAAATATTTTTCATATTTTATTAGATTTTATTTTATATTTTTTTAACATATTTTTTACCACCTGGGACTTGCCTAGTTAGGCGGTCGAATGAACCAATTTACCGGTTAGACTGATTGAACCGACTGATTTATCGGTTAGGCCGATTGAACCGCTTCCGGTCCGGTTAACCGTTTTGATTCAACTTTTCCTACACGTCTCCCAACTCAGAAAGAAGAGAGAGAAAGAATTATATAGTGATATGCATTCATCAAAACTAAAAGAAATTCAGTAGTACCTTATACCAACGATTTTACTTTGATCCTGGGTAGAGTCTACGTGAACCAATCATGATGGGAATTAAACCCTTTAGAACGGATACCATGAATGAATGATCCAAACAATATGGTGTCGTTACATATCTGAGTTGCGAATAGGCTTTGTCAATGGGAGAATATACTCGGATTCAAGAAAGAAGAGTGAAGAATGCCCACCAAGGCAACGGATCTCCGGAAGAGGTGCAGACACCGAATTGGTTACGGTGTGCCATTGGCCAAACGAAATCTTAGAGACTAAAAAGAAAAATCAATAAACCAGAAATAAAACAAGTTAAAAAAGAGGTTGATGAAGCTTAATCCGGAACATCAGAACTCATTGTGCGAGATGTTCATGAAGCTTTTCGATGGTGGACATGGAAACAACGATCTCCTGTTCATCAATCCCGATGTTCCAATCCAAAACTCTCTTTCAAAAAACCTTGTAGACACCCATTTTTAAAACCAGCAAATTTTGTGATATTTTTAAACCCTTATGACCATATTATCCTAGTAAATTATCACACTATAGACCGCCATAGTCTATAACACCTATTCTGTGATCCAATTTCTGTAAAATATCCTGGTTTAGTTAAAAAAAACTCATTAAAAATAACAAAACACCTTGTTTTGACCCAAATTTTCCCAAGCAGCCCCAAAGTTGGGATTTTGTGATTTTGGGAGGATTTGGTCTGGGTGACACTCCCAGTGTCACCTGGGTGAGGCTCTCAGTGGGAGTGTCGCCCGGGTGAGGCTCTCATTGTCGCCAAGCCCAAACTAACCCAAATCGGCTAATTTTTAGCAGGTGGCAAGACAAGGAATCTATCGATTTTGGGCATATTTGGTCTGGCTGACCGTCCTAGTGACCCAAATCGACTTATTTTCTGTAGGCAGCATCCTGACAGCCCAAAATCCGCCCAGACATGAATATACCGATTTTGGGCAGATCTGGACTGGGCGACACAGCCCAGGCTAACCCGAATGGGCTAATTTTTGGCAAGCGACATCCGACAGACCCAAAATCACCCCAGACACGAATCTACTGATTTTAGGCATATTTGGTTTGAGCGACGCTCCCAGTGTCGCCCAGCCCAGACTGACCCCAAACGATTGGTCCAGAATTGGAAATCTTCTGCTTATGGTCGACTTTTAGCTTAAAAAAGGATTATTTCGAGATCATTTTAGGTTAGACTCTTGAGAATCTTAAACTCCATAGACCCTTGAAACCTGATTAGCCAGTGTGTGCCTGAGAAAACTATGAAGTTATGAGAGAAAAAACTAGACTCAGAAAAACCCTAGCTTTAGGCCACTTGCCCCCAGCACCTGCCCCTCCCCCACCCTAGCACTTAACCCTGCCCCTCCCCCACCCCAGCACTGACCCCTCCCTGCCCCTACCCAGCACCCATCTGCTGCCCTCTCCCTATCATTTACTCAGCCCTAACCCTCGCCAGCCCCTCGCTCCCCTCCCCTACCCTTGCGCCAACGTCCATCACGTGCCCCTCCCTATCACCTGCCCCAGCCCTGACCCCGCGCAAGCCCCTGCTCCCCACAGCTACCCAGCTCTGACCCCTCTCCAACTCTTGCTCCCCACCCCTACCCCATCCCCTGCCCCAGCCCAAGCCCCAACCCTAACCCCTCTCCAACTCTCGCTCCCCACCCCTACCCATCCCCAGCCCCCTCCCCATCACCTGCTCCAGCCTTGCCCTTCCACACCCAGCATTGGCCCCTCTCCACGCGGCCCTAGCCCTCGATCCCACCCCTGCCCCATCCACAGCGGCCCTCCCTATCACTTGCCTGGCCTTGCCCCCTCCCCCCTTCCATTGGACCCTCCCCACCTGGCGCCGTCCACAGCGACCCTCCCCTCACTTGCCTGGCCTTGCCCCCTCCCCAGTACATTGCGTGTTGTTGCCCTCCCCACTTCCCAACACATGTCGTGCCCTAGCCCTCCCAGTTCCCAAGTCCAGTCCCCTCGCCGTTACCTACCGCTTCCCTCACACCCCACCCCTACTACTGCCCTAGCCAAGCAACCCTCACACCCCTGTCCTAGCCTAACAACCCTCACACCCCACCCTTATCCTTGCGCTAGCCCAGCTATATTACTGACGTAATATATTACTATGTAATACATTACATGCAAATAGATCCTTACTGTTTGAGTAGTATTTAAATGCAACCTAAAAAATACATTGCTCTTACTTGACACGGTTTATTATGGAATTGTCTACATGCTCTCAGTGAACCTTAAATTTGCTCTTACATTGCTCTTCTTATATTGCTCTTACTAGACATAGCGATTTAATGTGGAATTATTTACAAAGAGATGATTTATCTTTTGTATGCACAATCATTCTTGTCATGCAAATTTCAAAATGGGTGGATGGTTGTACTAGTGTTATTGAATAAATACAAAATTTCAAAAAAAAATTCACTATATGACTAACCTCAAGCCATCCAATTTGACATCTAATATTTGAGAATAATTGTGACCTCCATTCACAAAAGATATATGGTTTCTTTGTACACATTCCTAATTTATATTGAAATACATATATATAGATAGCATGATTATACCATGCTTGTCATGCCTCAAAGAATAATACATTAATAGTGTGAATTAATAATGGTCATAAACATTGAGTTGACTATTTTAGTCACAATCTTTAAATATCGTTAATTTGTAGTTTAAATAGTTATTGGTGATGTATTTAAAAAAAAAAATTTATTGTAAAATGGTAAAGTATTTTGAATTTTAGATTGAGATATTTGAATAGGCTAATATGAAAAAAAAAATATATGATAGCTGATGGCTTCAAATGAGGGCTATAACCCAAATTGGAGATAAAGGGAGATATAAATAGATGTGGGCAGATAGTGTAGAAATAGATATGTGTGCAAACACTTATAAGTGGAGTAGATAAATTTGAAAGTTGCATTAACAGCCCGTCCTTAACCCTCCCAGAGCTTCCCCTCTCCAGCCCCTGCTCCACCCAGCGCTTACCCTCTCCAGCCCGTACCCCAACCCCTCGCAGTTGTTCCCCTCGCCAGCCCCTGCTCCACCCAACGCTTGCCCTCTCCAACCCGTGCCCAACCCCAGTGCCTGCCCCTCTCCCACCACCATCGCATGCCCCTGTCCCAGCCCTCATCACCTTCCCCTCGCCATCACCTGCCCCAATCCTCAGCCCTCTCCAGCCCCGCTCCCTCACCTACTGCTGCCGTTGCTCACCTGCGCCCTCCCCATCACTTGCCCTAGCCCTAACCCCAGTCCCCGCCCCTGCCCCCTGGCGCTTACCCAGCATCCGCGTTTATCACCTGCCCCCTCGCCACCCCTGCCCCTGCAGCTTGCCCAGTACCCGCGTTTATCACCTACCCCAACCCTGACCCCTCCCAAGCCCCCACCCCACGCCTACCGTGATCCATCTCCAACTCCCGCTTCTTGTCCTGACTCCAACGCCCTCGCCATAACATGTTCCGGTCTTGCCTCTCCCATCAGCTTTATACGTTCCCCAACAACTGCCCTGCCCTTGGTCCTCCCCACTCCCCACCTGCAACCCCTCTCCATTACATACCCCGTCCTGACCTTCCCCAACCCCTGCTCCCTACCCCTGACGCCTCCGCAGCCCTCACTCCCCACCCCTACCCCTACCCTTGCCCTTGCCCCTTCCCCGCCCCGCCCCAGGGCCTCTATATTACTTACCTAATATATTACTATGTAATATATTAAATGCAAATGGATCCTCACTGCTTAAGTAGTATTTAGATGCAACCTGGTTTGCTTGACACGGTTTAATATGGAATTGTCTATATTGCACATTAAATTTGCTCTCATTATACCTTAAATTTGCTCTTACTAGACATAGCGATTTAATATGGAATTGTTTACAAAGAGATCATTTATCTTTTGTATGCACTATCATTCTTGTCCTGTAAATTTCAAAATGAGTGGGGAGTTCTACTAGTGTCATTGAATAAATATAAAAAAAAATTTAAAAAATCATTTCATGACTCACATCAAGCCATCCAATTTGATATCTAATATTTGAGAATGATTGTAACCTCCATTCATAAAAGATAAATGGCCTTTTTGTAGACATTCCTATTTAATATTGAAATACATATGTATAGATAACATGATTATACTGTTTGTCATGCCTCAAAGAATAATACATTAATAGTGTGAATTAATATTGGTCATAAACATTAAGTGGACTATTTTAGCCACAATCTTTAAATATCGTTAATTTGTAGTTTAAATAGTAAATAGTGATGTATTTTTTAAAAAAATTTATTATAAAATAATAAAGTATTTTAAAAATTAAATTGAGATATTGGAAGAGGAAATATAATAGGTAAGGGCTTGAGATGAGGGTTACAACACAAATTGGGGATAGAGAAAGGTAGAAATGGATGTGAGCAGATAGTGTAGAAATAGATGTGCATCCAAACAGTTATAAGTGGAGTAGGGAAATTTTTTGAAAGTTGGCATTACGAGCCTGCCCCCGAACCCAGCACCTACCCCTGCCCCCGAACCCAGCACCTGCCCCTGCCCCCGCCCCTCCCCAGCCACAACCCATGCCCTTCCGCCCACACCCCAGCGTCCATCACCTGCGCCTTCCTAGTACCCGCCCCTGCCCCCACCACTGCGCGAGCTCTAGCGCTTTCCCAGCCCTCACTGACCCCTCTCCAACTCCCGGCTCCCCACTTGCTCTGCTCCAGCCCCTTCCCATCACCTGCACGGGTCCCCACCTAGCCTTGACCCCTCCTCAGCCCCCGATCCCCACCCATGCCCCACCCCCAGCTCCCATCCCCATCACTTGCCTCGGGTTTTCTCTCTTCGCAGCACATACCCTACTCTTGCTTCTCGCCCTCTCCTGTTACCCCCCTCCAGCCCTCTCCCCATTAGTTACCCGGCCTTGACCCGTGATCTCCTAACCCCTATGCAACCCTCACTACATCACTAGCCTGCGTCGCCCCAGCCCAACTATATTACTCACGTAATACATTACTATGTAATATATTACATGCAAATGGATTCTTACTATTTGGGTAGTATTTAGATGCAACCTGGGAAATACATTACTCTTATTTGACACGGTTTAATATGAAATTATCCATCTTTCACATTAAATTTGTTCTCATTGCACCTTAAATTTGCTCTTACTCGACATAGCGATTTAATATGGAATGGTTTACAAAGAGACCATTTATCTTTTATATGCACAATCATTCTTGTGCTTAAATTTCAAAATGGGTGGGTGGTTGTACTAGAGTCATTAAATAAATGCATAATTTCAAAAAAAAAAATTCACTTCATCACTCCCCTCAAGCCATCCAATTTGACATCTAATATTCGAGAAT
This sequence comes from Amborella trichopoda, assembly GCF_000471905.2. The sequence continues at coordinate 3,253,193 of NW_006494904.1, forward strand.
GATTATAACTTCCATTCAGAAAAGATAAAAGGTCTCTTTGTAGACATTTCTATTTTATATTAAAATGCATATCTATAGATAGCATGATTTTACTATGATTGTCATGCCTCAAAGAATAATAACTTAATAGTGTGAATTAATATTGGTCATAAACATTAGTCACAATCTTTAAATATCGTTAATTTGTAGTTCAAATAATAAATGGCGATGTATTTAAAAGTAAATAAATATTGGGAAGTGATAAAGTATTTTAAAAATTAGATTGAGATATTGGAAGAGTCGAATGTGAAAAAAATAAATAATATGAGAGCTGATGGCTTCAGACTTCAGATGATGACTACAATCCAAATTGGGGACAGAAGTAGGTAGAAATCGCTTCAGACTTCAGATGATGACTACAACCCAAATTGGGGACAGAGGGAGGTAGAAATGGATGTGGGAAGATAGTGTAGATGATGACTACAACCCAAATTGGGGACAGAGGGAGGTAGAAATGGATATGGGCAGATAGTGTAGAAATGGATGGGATGTGGGCAGATAGTGTAGATGATGACTACAACCCAAATTGGGAACAGAGGGAGGTAGAAATGGATATGGGCAGGTAGTGTAGAAATGGATGTGCCCAGTTATGTGTAAACACTTATAAGTGAAGTTTAAAATTTTATAATTAGATATCAAAATATATTCCATGTTATCTTAAGAATTTTTTATACCAAAATTATATTTATGATAAAATTTGGAGGCACGCCTTAATTTGATTGTTTAATGTTGCAGCCTTATGCAAACCACACCTGCGTGTGGTTTACATAATGTTGCAACCTTAAACAATTAATTAGAGGTGCACCCCCAAGCTTGGCATGAAAATCTACTTTTATCTCTAACTATAAAATTTTAAGCTCCAAAAACAATTCAAATCAAATAGATCTATAATTATATAAAAACTTAAAAATAGATGGTCTAGATAATGTGTTGCAAGATATATTATAAGTGGTCAATTTATAAGTGTTTTGTGCACATCCATTTTTATACTATCTATCAACCATTTCTACCCCTTCTATCCTCAATTTGGGTTGTAGCCCAGCTCTCATTTTTTTATTTTTTTTCACATTGGCCTCCTACAATATCTCAATCTAATTTTTAAAATACTTTACCATTTTTTTTTTAAATACATCACCATTTACTATTTAAACTACACGATATTTAAAGGTTGTGATTAAAATAGTTTATTCAATGTTTATGACCAATATTAATTCACACTATTAAATTATTATTCTTTTTAATGCATGACAAGAATGGTATATTCATCCTATCAGTACATATGTATTTCAATATTATATGTCAAATTGGATGGCTTGAAGTGAGTTTGAATTTTTTTTTTGAAATTTTATATTTATTCAATGATACTAGTACAACCACCCATTTTGAAATTTAAAGGACAAGAATGATTATGCATACAAAAGATGATTATATCTTTGTAAACAATTCCATATTAAATTGCTATGCCTAATAAGAGGAGCAAATTTAAAGTGCCATGTAAAGCATTTCATATTAAACCATCGAACTGCAATGTATTTTTTCATGTTGCATCTAAATACTATTAACAATCCATTTGCATATAATAGATTACGTCAGTAATATATTTCTCCAACAATATATTTTTCAGGAATCCAAACGCGCCATATCACTCACCCCCTCCCAACTCTTAGCCATTACCCACCCCTATCCCCGACATGATCCCTCACTACCCGTCATCCAACCCTCGCACCATTACCCACGCATACCCTTGCCATGACCCTCGGCCCGACTCGCCCCGACTCACCCCTACCCGGCCATGACCCCTCCCTATCACCTGCTGCCGCTGCCTTGCCCCTTCCTGAGCGCCCGTTGCCCTAGCCCGAGCACCCGACCCATACGTAACCCCACCCCAGCCACCCTCCTCATCACCTGCAACGGCCCTGTCATCACCAGCACCGGCCCTGACCCCTCTCCAGCCCCAGCACCAGCCCCCTCTCCCCACTCTTACCCACCCCTACGAGGCCCTAACCCCTTCCCCCACTTCTCCCCGTTATGAGCCCCTTAACCAGTTGCCAATCACCTGCCCCCGCATTTCCCTCCCCAGCCCATGCCCTGCCCCGGCCTTTCCCTCCCAGCCCATGTCGCCACCTACCCCCACCGAACGTTGAAAGCTAAAAAGACATTGCAAGCCTTCTATGCTTCTCCTACAACATAAAACTTTTATACTTGTCTATATCTCTGTTGTAAATGAACACCAAAGAAATCCCAATCACAATGTAACCCTCTATACTATTTTTTTTTTATATACAAAACATATTTACACCAAAATATGGGCATCCAATCCTCCCTGAACTCTCATCTATATATATATATATATATATAAACAATATTTCTAATAAAATAAAATAACTAAAATGCCCTAAAAGTTTCAATGGTATTTTGGTCATTGTATTTTATCAAAATATTTTTTTAATATTTTATTTAGGTGCATCCTATTGAGGTGATGTTACCAAATTTCATAATCATATATTTGGTATTAAAAAAAATTCATAATAATATATTTAGTATTAAAAAAATTAAAAATAAAATACTTTGACGTATCGGATTAGATTAAATGGTTGGTGATCACGGCTGGATGAAGGGGAAGTATGTATCTTTTATGTAGTAGGGAAGTATGTATCTTTTATGTAATAGTTCCCAAAAGAAAAATAAGTTAAAAGCGAGGTTCAACCAATACCTATACTGTGCTCTTCAACCTATACCTATACTAGAAGCAACACATCCATACTTACACTGTGCTCTTCAACCAATACCTATATTGTGCGTCCTATTGTGCTCTTCAACTAATACTTATATTGTGAGTCCTATTGAGGTGATGGCACATATCAAATTTTATAATCATATATTTAGTATTAAAAAAAATTATAAATAAAACACTCTGAAGTATCGAACCAGATTAAATGGTTAGTGATCACGGCTTCATGAAGGGGAAGCATGTATTTTTTATGTTGTAGGAAAGCGTAAAACCTTTCCCAAAAAAAAAAAAAGTTAAAAGTTGAGGTTCAACGAACACCTATACCGTGCTCTTCAACCAATACCTATAGAGAAGCTCTATCAGAAGCAACACATCCATCACAACATCAACCCATTCTCCCAAAAAGAACAAAGAACAAATGCAAGGAATGTACGGTAAACAAACACTACTTTTTTTGTGAGTATCGAAAAAAAAAAAGAATCAACCCATTCTCCCAAAAAGAACAAAAACAATGAATGAACACTGTTTTTGTACAAGGAATGAAAAGAACAAAAATAATGAATGAACACTGTTTTTGTATAAATACCAGAAAAAATAAAATAACAAAAACAAGGAATGAATTGTAAACAAACACTGTTTTATTATGAGTATCAGAAAAAATAAAATAAGTAGCGAATGTTGGCCAATTCTTTACCTTTATGCGCTCCTAAACTCAACCAATTAGTGCTCAAATTTTCTTAAACTCAATTAACAAGTGCTCAAATTTGGCCTTTTAAATTCTAACCATCCGGTTAGCCCGGTTAAATCGGTACCTGTCACTAGCCAGTTCTGGTTTTTGGTGAACCGGTTAGTATTTAAAAAAAAAAATTAAAATTTATATAAAATATCAATTTATTTGGAATATAGTTTTAAATTTTTTTTTTATCATTTTGACAAAGATTTGAAAATGTTTTGCCATTTTCCCATCTCTTTTGAGAAATTTCAAAAATGCCCCTAGGCAAAATTGATTATTTAAACTGTATTTTTTCATTAATTTTCAACTTCATTTGGATATATTTTGTTTAATAATTCTTTAAATATACTTTTTCATATTTTATTAGATTTTATTTTGCATTTTTTTATATTTTTTAGCACTTTTTTTTTACTGCCCGGGACTTGCCCGATTAGGCCGATTGAACCGCTTTCCGGCCTCTGGTTAACTGTTCCGATTCGATTTTTCCTACGCTGGTCTATACATGTCAAAGTCTAGATGATCAATTTGAGGGTTTTTCTACATAGAAACAATCTCTTCTAGTAAATTTTTGAGGTGCGCCTTATTTTCATTGTTTAGAGTGTCAACCTTATATGAACATTTTTCATATATAAGGTTGACACCTTAAAATGTAGAATAAAGGTACACCTCTAAAATCTTTCAAAAAAGTTAGATCTCTAATTGATCGTCTCGACATCGAGACGTATGGATATGGACAAAAAAGAGATTTCAAGTCTTAAAAATAATATATCTTGCAACACATTATCTGGACCGTCCATTTGTAAGATTTCATTCGATTATGGATCTGCTTGATTTGAATTGTTTTTGGAGCTTAAAATTTTATAGTGAGAGATAAAAGTAGATTCTCGTACCACCATAATAATTTTCGGTACCAAAAGTACATCTTGTGACAAATTTTGGGGGTGCACCTCTATTTGATTGTTTAAGGTTGCAACTTTATGTAAACCATACCCGGGTGTGGTTTGCATAAGACCGCAACATTAAACAATCAACTTAAGGCACGCCTCCAAATTTTATCATAAAGATCATTTAGGTATAAAAAATTCTTAAGACGGCATGAAAATATATTGTGATCTCTAATTATAAAATTTTAAACTCCAAAAATATTTTACATCAAGTAAATCTCTAAACACATGAAAATTGTGAAAATTGACGATCCAGATAATGTGTTGCAAGATATATTATTTTTGGGATACAAAATCTTTTTTTTTTTTCCATATTCATACATCTTGATGTTGATATGATCAATTAAAGGATTTTCAACATTAAAACAACATTTTATAATGGATTTTTGAAGTTCACCTTATTTCTATATATTAAGGTTGCAACCTTGTACAAACTCTTTCCTTTGATGAACTCTTTCTTTGGCAATTTTTTTGCTACCTTAGTATTAGTATTATTAGACTACAATCCTCTTTGCTCGATTATAACTTTTGAGGTCAATGATCGACCCAAAAACGTGCTTATATCATTCTCTTCTTCGTTGAAACAATCCATATCAATCTCTTCTTTTCATAAAACATTCTCCACTACTGATGGAATAACCGGGCGATCTAATCGGTAACCACCTTATCGATTTTGGTGACCGATCCAATATTTTTAAAATAATATTCAAAATATATATATATAATCCCAAAAATAATGGATTTTGTTTGTAATGTATTTTTTAATGCTTTTTGTAATTATGAAAAAGATTGAAAATTATTTTGATCAATAATACTTACTTTTTACATTTTTTTCATATTTTTAGAAAATATAAAAAATACCCCTAGGTATAAATCAATTCTTTAAATTTTATTTTTTCATTAATGTTTTAATTATTTAATGGTTTTTTAAATATATTTTTCATATTTTATTAGATTTTTTTTGCATATTTTTTATTTTTTTTCAACATTTGTTTTACCGCTCGAGACTTACCCAGTTAAAACAGTTGAATCGCCGAGTTATCGGTTAGGCCAATTGAACCGCTTTTAGTCTCATGTCCAGTTAACCATTCTAGTTTGATTTTACAAACACTGATCTCCTCATAAAAATGGATTTGAACTCGAAAAACTGCTACAAATCTATTTTCCTTGCCCAATGGGAAGTGAATTGGAGGAATGTAGACCTTTTCAAGGCATCAAAGTAGTCTTTGAGAAGAGAATCCAAAAACACAATCATAATAATAAAGAACTCCAGATATGCGACCAAGCCATTCTCATCTCATTTTATCTGGGAAAGAGAACTCCAGATATGCGAGCAAGCCATTCTCATCTCATTTTATCTGGGAAAGGAGTTGAGGTTGTGGTGATAGTACCCCACACCTTAGTCACTACGTTGTAGTTTTCATTCCCACCACCTCACTAATACCCTCAAAAATTTAATTCCCACTACTAACACCACCCTCTAGTCACCACGTTGTAGTTTTCATTCCCACCACTAACACCACCTCGCTAATACCTTCAAAAAGCTAATTCCCACCACTAACACCACCCCACTAATACCTTCAAAAAGTGAACTCCTAATCTACTTGAAAAAAGGGATAGGGGTTGTCTTCCCCATTTAATTACCGAAAAAAGCAAAAAAGATAAGCTTCAAATCTTCCACTACACAAAATTGTTTCTAAGCTATGAAATATGAATATATAGCGAGTTCGAGGGATTTAGAGCTCCAAAGGGAATCTCGTGATAATTGAATCTTGTTCAGAAGATCACACTTTTGAGTTGCTTGTTAACGGGTGAAGTCACTAGGGTTGGCAATGGGCCGGTCTCGACCCTGACTGGATCAAAGAGGCACTAGCCTAGGCTGGCCCTAGCCCTATTGGATCGGGCCGGGGAGAGACTAGCTTGGCGAAATAAAATAAAAATAAAATTAAATAAATAAATAAATAAAATGAGGCCCAAGTTGGGCCAAACCCACACTATCATGGCCCAAGCCCTCCTTGGCTCTACCCTTGGGCTATGATTGCCCGGCCGGCCACATTTTGTGGCCAAAGCCATAGTTTTTTAGGGACGGGCCGACCGGGGCGGACCTGGAAAGATTTTATGCATATGGGGTTTCCTGAAACTCTATAGCGCCCTCTTAATCCGATTGAATTTAGGAAACTGACGTGAGACAAGTTGGAGTCCTATTGTTACAAGTATGAGTTATATTTAAGATTTAAATATATGGCGGGTATCTTTTACTCCTAAAAGATGGGAGGAGATAGAGAGGCTACCTTCCTCATCCAATTCATTACTTACCATATTTTCGAGTCACTAAATCTTAACCCCTAGCAAAATCACCATAAGATTTAAAGGCTATTTTATTAGTGGCAAATAATTGATTTAATAAGAAACTCCTCCACTATCAATACTTGTTGTTTAGACCTACGCTGTAATGGATGGCATAGAAACATTACACCACATAACCGCAAATTATTCAAGTTAAACAGAAAACCAAGTAAGCCATATGAACTGAGTTTAGCAAAATAGGAGAGTATGTCATATATAATTTGTTTATCAAGTCATGAGGCATGATTGAAAAGGATTAAAAATAAAAAATTCGAAAGTCAAATAATAAAAGACTACCTCGACCTGAATAATTCACATGATAGTTGCTTTTCTCACTTAGGGATGCCGTAGCATAAAAACCATCCATTGCTTTTCTCACTTAGGGATGCCGTAGCATAAAAACCATCCATTTGGCAAGTGAAGAGCCAGCCAAGCCAGTGGTAGCAATGTCACTTTTTGCTCTTGTTTTGCCCCTGCTGCGGAATGATTGGATTTGTAGCCTATACAGAACATCGAATCACTTTTTGCCATAGTAGCAAGTGCTTTGATGTGTAGTTTATGCTACACGCTCAAATTGGGGCTTGCAACATCAAAACACTCACTTTAGAGGGTTTCGCAATAGCAAAAAGCCAGCAAACGTAGGCTTGAAAGCTAACAAGCAACAGCTAGCGAGCCGCACCCGTGTTATAATGAGAAGAAGAAGCTATAGACTCACTCTCAAAACAACGAGAGGAGTTTACTAAACCTTTGGAAAGGCCTCGTCTTAAATGTAAGGGATCGTCCTCTTTTTTTTGGGGACCAATCCTTATTGACCATTACATTGATTTTTAGGTGTATAGCTCAATTGCTAGAGCATTGGGTTTTTAACCTAATGGTGGCAGGTTCAAGTCTTGCTATACCCAAACCTAACTGACACTCCACTATGAGTAAGAATGCCATAGCATAAAACTCATCCATTTGATATGGTGAAGTCATAATTGGGGGCTTTATTTTTTTTTAACTAAATGAAATCAGATCTATTGTTATGGTTATAATCTTTTTTAGCAAAAGAAAGTATCATAAAATACATAAAAAAAATTAATTATCTCCAACATTATATATATATATATATATATATAATACTAAG
>NW_006494904.1:3261637-3287933 GCF_000471905.2 Amborella trichopoda
AGTACAAAGAAAGTATCATAAATAACAATAAAAATTAAATTATCTCACATATATATATATATATATATATATAATCTAAGAAATAAATAAACTTGAATATCTCAAATACCAATCATCTCACTACTGTACAAATTACAAATCTGAAGTTGAGAGAGAGATCCAGTAAGACTCCTGAAATCTCCATCAAACTTTACCACTTTCAACTCCTTGTCTTTTCTCCCTTCCCCTTTCAAAAAATTCTCCCATTATCTTCAAACCCAATCAACTTCTGTTATTCTCTGTCTCCAAATTCAAAGTGGTGGAGGTGGTGCCCATCCTCCAATGTATTAATCCTCATATTTGAAATTGGATATCAATTTTGACCAAAACAATGATGGATTAATATCAAGAATCAAATTGAACCCACAAGGATCAGAAGAGAAGCCTAAAACTTTGTCCCCATGGCTGGTGCAATATATGTCACAATTGTGCCTATTCAACAATAAAAAATGCTAAACTCAATCTAAAGCATGAAATATCAGCACCTCAAAGTGCCTATTCAACAGTTTCAAACCTCAAATTCAATTTAAAACAAGAAAAAACAGCTCCCCAGATCACTTAATTCCTACTTGTGCAAGTTTAACAGCATAATATGAACTGAAATCAACTTAAAAGACATTAAAGTGGGTACTAGTGAGAGAAAGAGCAATCAAAAATTCCCTCAAAGTAGTTAGTCACCATATAAAGCACTAAATAGAATTGTGCCATGCTTCTTGACACATAATACAACTAAAAACTCTCCTTTGTTGGAGTGCCACGAAATGTAGAGATCGAAACAAAGGCGCGAAATAAGAATCGATAAAACAATTTCTTTGGTACATGAAACTGCAAAAACATTCATTGATAGCATGTTACAACTGTAAAGGTTTCTGGTAATGGAAGCAGAGGTAGAGGATGATGCAACCTTAATTTTGTTTCATTCTAAGTGTAAGGTTGAAAGGGGACCCCTTCCCCCAAATCTATTGCTTTAATGGACAAAATGGCCTAATTTGATTGATTTTATTTGCGTTTGTGTGTGTTCTCACGTGCGCACATGTATGTGTGTGATGATCTAACCTTTACAAGGGTGGTTTACTTAATGGGTGTGGTTTGTATAAAGCCAATGCTCTAAACAATCAAAGTAGAGCGCACTTTCAAATAGTATTGAGAAATGTGATTTTAATACTGAAAATCTTTGTGATAGCCATAAAATATATTTTCATCATTAATTATAAAATTTAAAAGCTTCAAAAATAATGTAGATCGAGCAGATCTATGAAAAGTTGAAAATCTTGAAAATTGACAGACCAAAAATGCAATACAAGATGTACTATTTCCAAATCTTGAAATTCATTTTTTTTTTCTCATGTCCATGTATCTTGATATAGAGATATTTGGGCATCAAAACGATCTCTTCTAGTAAAATTTTTGAGGTAGGCTCTAATTTGATTGTTTAGAGCCTCAGCTCTATTTAAACTTTTTCCGCTTTTTCCTTATGGTTATTTTAAGGGGAATGGTCATGTTTATTATAGATACAAACCATTGAGGTGATTTTGCCCTTATGGGCCATTCGGATACGCGGAAATATATTGTCTGTAAAATATATTACTGGCGTAATACGTTACTGCGTAATACATTATCTGTAAATGGATTGTTATTGTTTGAGTAGTATTTAGATGCAACCTGATAAATACATTGTTATTGTTTGGCTATATCTTGAAGAAATATAGGAAATGCGTGACCAATATTTTACCAGCACGTGCCTATAAACTATCATTTCTTTCTTTTTTATCACAAAATTCTGCTAAAATGCAGAATTATCATTTCTTTCTTTTTTGTTACAAAATTCCACTAAAATATAGAATTAAAATCGTCATCACACCATTCTAAAAGGATTTCTAATAATAACATCGTCACCATTCCAAAAAGATTTTCTAAAAATAACTTGTACCATTTTACCGTCATCATGACACCATTTCCTACTTATTCTACATGTCTTTGACACTTACATGGCATCACAACATTGGTTTCAACATGATAAGTCATTGGAACAATATAATTGGAATAACATGATTTTATTATGAGAAGCCTTATTTTTATTTATTTTTTATAGAAATCTTTCAAATGTCTCTCTATATAATTTCAAATAAATAATAAATTTATGATACTAAATTCAAAATCTCTATGGCACGGTTAAAAAAAAGGGGAGAAGTTTGATTAGTGGACTATAAGGTTTTGTAATTGCACTATAAAATTTTGAGATATTGGAGAAAACTAAAGAGATATTTTATTTCAATTAAGATTTTAGTAATCTCTCATGATGATTATGTCGTGTAAAAAATTTTATTATGATTGTGTTGTGTAATTTATCTTTGATAATTTATTTTTATTTTTATTATTTATGTTTTTATATGACAGTTGATGCCTTCAAAGGGGACGAGATTAAAAGGACGAGATTAAAAAGGGAGGGATCACCTATGCTAGTTATTATGAAGAGAGGGCCTACAACTGAATATAGGCAAAAAAAAACACTTGAAAATTTCCTAAAATTACCCGTCACCCCGTAATAGATTTTTCACCTATCACCGGACGTAATAGATTTTTTGATTTTTGGGAAAATCTCAAGTAATCTCATTCTATTTCTTTATAATTAAATGTACACAAACAATAGAAATGTCATATTTCGTTCTAATCTATTGTCACATAATAGATTTCCAGGTACCCAAACAGCCCTTAGAAACAAATCTTGAGTTTGATCTTGATTTTCAATATTTCCAATTTTACCCATTTTTTTCTCCCACGTACGACATTACTATTTTTAGTTATTTTCAAAAATACCCAAAAATCCTTCCCACTAAGAAGCCCTCCCACTTCTTGTACAAAGGCTCTCTTTCATGAACATGGTATTTCCCTAGGCGAGTTCTCTGGCATAGACGAGCCAAAACAAGCTCTCTACTTTCATTAGGTTTGCTCCCTTTGGGAAAGAGGCTTGGGTCGCGGTGGTCGTACCCCACATCTTAGTCACTATGTTGTGGTTTTTCATTAATATTTTCAAATAAATAATGCCTAAACTATTTAAAAAAAAAAGTAAAGCTTGTCTTCCCTACTTAATTATCTAAAAGAGAGAAGAAAAAAAAATTTGCTCCCTCTGCACGTGTAAAAAAAAAACACGCTTTCTTAAATCTGCATGTTTTTTCTCATTGTCTTCACAATATCTAGAAAGACTAAATTAAATCCATGCATCAAAAGCTTTAAAGAGAGTTAGGGTTTTCTTTTCTGTTTTTTCTTTTTTTTTTATTTTTTATTTTTTTAGGAACGGTTAAAAGTAAGAGAGAGACTTGGGGGTTTCTCTCATTGGGTTCTCTATTATCTCTTATGCAGATATGATAATGAGGTAACAGAGCAGGGGTACCTAGTTTTTATCTTTTATTAGTGAACTATTGGTTCATTAAGGTCATTGTCTTGGAAAGGTTTCAATTTTCAACTGATTTTTTGTGTGTGTAGAGACCTTTCTTCGTTTAGATGATTCTTTGTTATTTTTAGTGGATTATTGGTTTAGTATGGTTGAATGGCTTCAGCCCGTTGACTTTTCTTGCATGTGTGGGGCCTTTACCTAGTTTTGGCCTAATTTACCAGCTAGCAATTTGTTTATTCCTGCTTTTCTTTGTAATCTTATATACTTTTAGTCCTTTAATTATTATCTTTAGTGTCTTTGATAGTATTATATATTGACAAGATTTATGTCTTAGATTGTCTGAAATTTTTATTTAAAATAACTGTCGTGAAGTTCTGATTATCTCTAAGGAAAGTTTATATAAGATATCACCCTTATATTGTAAAAGTAAGGCGCACCTCATGAACCAATTAAAAAAGTTGTTCCCAACTCTAGGAAACCTCCATTTCATCATCTCAACCTCAATATATGGATATAAAAAAGAAGAGGGATTTCAAGTTATGAAAATAGCGTATTTTATAACGTATTATCTGAACCATCCATTTTCAAGAATTTCAAATATTTATAGATCTACATCAAGTTTAAAGCTTTAAATTTCATAATTGTGGAAAATATAGAAATATGCACTGATGTTTAGGAACAATATTTTCTTTCCTCTTATGTGTATCCATATTAGGAAGGTGGTTTATTACATATGTTAATTTCTTTAGTAGTACACAACTTTATAACCCTATAAATTGGGGTTCTTGTTCACATCTTTTATAGGCTTAATAATACATCTTCATGGGGGCTTAAGGTTCAATTATATAAAAATACAGTTTCTCACAATAATTAGGGTAAAAAATGGATTTTCAAACCATCACAAGGCTTTTCAATACCAAAACTAACCATCACAAGGCTTTTCAATACCAAAACTAAACATTTGACATGGTTTGAAGGTGTGTCTTAATTTGATTGTCTAAGGTTGAGGCCTTACACAAACCACAACCCTTATCTATAATTGTGTTTTCTTCTGCTCCGAATTGAAACTTGTGATATCGAGAGTTGGGCACTCACACCACTTAGTTCATATGGGCCCAAATAGACTTTCAAGAATCTAATTGGCTACTTTGATATGTATATGGTTCTTCCTTTGGGGATCAATTTTTGCAGAATAATAGTACAACTTTAGGGATCAATTTACAAAGAAATGGTACACTTTTGGCATGTTTGAAGAAAAAATTATCTCTCTTGAAAGTGGCAATATCATATCCTTATAAAACACAAGTTAAGAGCTTGTAATTTACATAATCATATCCAAACTACAACCGGTGGTGATGATTGGATTTAAGGAGTATGAAAGGATTGTGGACTTGAATCAATTAAATAGACGAATAATTCGATATCAACGTAGAATAGCAATGTAAACCCTCCGCTGATGATGATTCAGACAAATTGCATGAAGGTTTTGATCGAACTTTGATAATAGTGAGAGGAATGTAAGAGAATTTTTAGGGTTTTTTTGTTTTTCTAGTTGTTTTTGTGAAGAATTTGGACGATATTTTGGTGTTACTTTTTGGTTGAATTTTGTTAATTTTTAGATGATAGTATGTTAAGACCTCAAATTATTAGTCTCTCTCTCTCAAATTAGTATCCTTTCTCGTTTATACAAACATGGAACTGTACACTCTGCACCCTGGGAAGCAAGGCGGGTGAAATTTACAGAAGACGTGTCTTCCATTTCTTCGACTAAAATTGATCGAACTCTAGGCCACTCTGGAGTGAAAATGGCAATGCTTCCACTCTGTTTGGCCCTCTATTAATTATCCTTTAGGTGGTGTTTGGAAACAAGAAGTTGGATATGGAAACTGGGATTTCTGCTTCTGAAATTTTGATGCTGGAGATTTTGATACCAGATAATAAATAATGTGTTTGGCAACTTGTTTGGGAATCTAGAAAGTTGTATTTGGTAGAACTTGAAATTTTGTAAACCGGAGATCGGGAAATCAATCAGTTTTAACTGATCATTATGGTTTTCGTTAAAAAAAAGATAGTATTTATTTACAAAATGAATGAGATTTTGAAATCATAGCTCATCCATAATTGGTCTGGCAAAATTGACAGTATAGATCACATAAGTTACTTATAGTTCACAAGTATATCTCCTTTCATCGTTCCCTTCACAGCATCTATACCATGTGTCATTATCACATTCTTATCTTCTTCTTTTTTTCTCTAAACATTTTTATTATATATCCAGGTACCTTCTCACTCAATTAAATTACATGCCTTGGTTTCATTTCCAATTTTTTGTGTGAAGTTCTCTCTCCATTAAATAAGATCTTTTTCTCTCAACTTGAGGACACTTCTCAACATATGTGCAAATCTTGATGATATTGCTCAAGAGACTAAAGAGATATTCAAGAAAATGGTAAAAGAATAGCTCATGGCGCTGTGAATTATTCGACCCAATTCTATTTGCTTTTGTCTATTAAGCCTTTTTTTCTTGGCCATCCGCATCCTTTTTGCAAAGATCAAAGTTGCAGTCACTCATCTTAATGTTGGGTGTCCCATCCCATGTTGGGAGGGTACGAATGGAATTGTCCTAGTTAAATGGCAAAGATCAAAGTTGCAATCTCTCCTCTTAATGTTGGGTGTACCATCCCATGTTGGGAGGGCACCAATGGAATTGTCCTAGTTAAATAGTTAATATGGAAAAGTGGAAAAAAATGTAGATAGAGATAGATTACCTTTTAGAAGGTTATCGATACACTTTTAAATACGATAGTTATCAATTGGCTTATATACAAAATAAAAAAAAAAATGTAGGAGATATGGGTGGTTGACTCATTTGGGTGTATTGGAAAAAATACATGGAGCTTATTTGGCATAAAAGAAGAAGAAAAGAGAGAAAGTCATCCTTCTCCTAGAGGGCGAAGACGAAAAGAGAAAGAGATATCATTTTCTTTTAGAGAAAGAAAGCATCTAAAAAGAAAAGAAGCTTAGAGAGAAGATCCTCAAAAAAAAAAAGCCTTTGAGAGAGAAGATCATCAGAAAAGAAAACCTAGAGAGAGAAAGTCTCTAGAAGAAAGTCGATAGCCTAAGAAAGGTTGTTTCTTGGAAGACCATTTAATATGTAAAGTTTAAAGTGTATTTGATCTCTTTCTCCTGTGAACGTAGCCGAAAAAGGTGAACCACGTAAATCCGATACGAGCAATATTTATTTCTTTATTTTTTTATTGTTTGTTTTCCCACTCAAACACACACACACATCGACTTTGACATATTTTATGTTCCATATCCTGTTTCTACGGTGCATATCCGCATTTGTGCGAGAGAGCTCGACTGGGTGAGCCCAACACTTAAGTTATTCTTTAATGGGTTTTTACTGGAAAAGACTTGCAAAAGGCCACATTACTAGGCTCTCTTCTTTCAGAGCCTTCTCTTAAAAACCCATTTTCATTGATTTCCATCTCTAATCTGAACATATCCCTATTGAACCTAAGAGAAAAAAAAATAGTCTAAAACAAGAAATTGGTTGTTCCTTTCATTGAGCTTCAATAACCTATGGGCTCGTATAATCTTTTATATGTTTGTGTGTGTGCATGAGTGTGTATGAAGGAAAAATTTTAAATGATTCTTTCCACGTCCCCCCATTCAAAAATAAATAAATAAATGCACACCCCTGAAAAATGCCACAAAACCATCTACAACCCTACATCAAATATTTTTTTCATTTAATTTTTCAAATAGTATGCTCTCTATGGGTTTTTTGGACCATCCAAACAAGACCTAAAATCCATCATCATCATCCAAACCTTATTCCAATGATTTAGGGTTGGCTACGTGAATCTTATTCATCAATTCTTCTCTATCAAGGGCTATATCCTCAATAAGACCAAAAGCCATAATATTTTTTCTCACAACTTCTATCCATGTCCTTTTCGGCATTCTCCTTGTCTTTTTAGAAC
Source organism: Amborella trichopoda (assembly GCF_000471905.2). Next base: position 3,269,060 of record NW_006494904.1, read on the forward strand.
CTTTCACTTGAACCAAATTGTATCTCCTAATCGACATTGTATTAGGTCTATTATGCACATGGCCAGCCCATCTAAGCCTATTTTCCTTCATCTTATTGTATATTGAAGCCACACTTAAATTCCATTGTATTTATTCATTCTGAATTATATCATTTCTTGTTTTTCCATTCATCCATCTGAACATCCTCATTTCATTCATGTTCATCTTATAGATATGTTATTTCTTGACTGCACAACATCTCGTCCTATAAAGCGTGCCTGATCTTATAGCCGTCCTATAGAACTTTAGTGCGATAATCACATAAAATTTCTAATGCACATCTCCATTTCGTCCCACCCAACTCTAATTTTATGTGCAATATCTTTCTCAATCACTCCATTCTCGTAGATCAGCAATCCTAAATATCGAAAACAATTTTTTTTAGATATTTCTTGACCATAAATATTAACTATTTCCTTGTTTCTACTCATATTATTATTAAACTTACATTCCATATATTTTTTCTTAGTCCCGCTAACTTTAAAACCTATAGATTCTAGAGCATTCATCCAATATTTTAACTTTACATTGACGTTGCGTCTAATCTCATCATTCAAATAATGTCATCCGTGAGCAACATAAACCACAGTAGCTCATCTTGCAGGTGCCTGGCTAACTCGTCCATAACCAAAACAAAGAGATATGGGCTCAACACTAACACTCACAATAGGCCCATTGTCACTGAGAACTCATTGTCTCTCCGTTTGTTGTCGGCACATTAGTTAGCACTCCCTCGTATATATCTTTTACTATATCAATATAGCCTCTGGCAACTCCTTTTTTTTTCCAACACCCACCAAAATAAATCTCTAGGTCCCTTATCGTATGTTTTTTTTAAATCTATAAAGACCATATGGAGATCTTTTTCTTTCACCATAAGTTTTTTAATCAGTTGCCTACGTAGGAAAATGACATCGATAGTTGATGTCCCTAGTATAAAATAGAACTGATTTTCTGATACACTTATTTTCACATCTTAGTCATTGCTCAACCACTCTCTCCCACATCTTCATAGTGTTGCTTATAAGTTTAATCCCTTGTAGTTCATGCAATTTTGTACGACTCTTTTGTTTTTATAAATAGGTACCACAATATCTGTTTTCTTTATTTATCTAGTATTTTCTGTGTTCTCAACACTTTGTTGAACAGCTTGTCTCATTGCACTCCCAAACCTCTATCAAGATACCCTTTCTTCAAGCTTCTTTCACTTTAGATATCTAATCCTGCAGATGTAACTGTGACATCCCCCCTCATTTATGTCAAAGATTTCTCCTAATGTTGTGTTCCGATAGTGTTCGTCATTTAACAATTTTTTAAAATAAATTCTCCACCTTTCGTTGACCTCGTCATCTTTCACTAGGATCCTCTCATCTAATGCATCTAATGTGGTCTAGATCCTTATACTTCATCTCTCTTATTTTTGCTAGTTGTAGATATATTTTGACCTTCTATTGTCTGTAGTTTATTATATAGATTATCATATACTTTAAATTTAGTATTATTTATTATTTTTTAATATTTTTCTTAACGTTTTATTTTCTTCTAAGTTTTGATCATTTCTATTACATTGTCAAGTTTTATAATATTATCCAAGCTCCACATTTTTTTTACATTGCCTAAAATCTAATTATAAAAATTAAAATTAATTTGCATACATGAACATCATTTTTCCTCATAACTCAACCTAAAATATTTTTTTACTAAGTTAAATGAAACTAATATTATAGCCATGAAGGACATTTGTTTCACACTGCCCTAGAATGGGACCCCCATATTTTCTATGGGTGTAGAAATCTATCTAAGTCATACAAAAGTGAATTTGAAGCTCTTAAAATGGTGAAAATTCGACGGACCTTGCTATGAAAATTCGATGGACCTTGGCTATTTTGAAACGAGTAAGATTGACCAATTTTAGGGTTTCAAGATCTAATTTTTAGAGAAATATAGCCATGGAAGAAAAGGGGATGTGTTTGCAAAGTTTTGGATTCTCAGTACATCACCTATATGAATTTTTGAAGTGAAGCCACATGCAGCCAAGGCTGCGCCACAATCTTTTTTGAACATGAAATCCGAAGACAGGGTGCGTAAAAGTACAGGCTATACTCCACATTTTCTCGTTAAACGTGGGAAGAGTTATATGTGGTGTTTTTAAAACCAGACATATTTTTATCCACTCGCCAATTTGGATGGGAATCAATCAGACCGAACCGATTTGGAATGGTAGGAGTCCCGACCCAATTCGTTTTAAAAGGCCACTCTTTTATTTATATATATATATATATATATATATCCATGTTTTTTTTTCTTCTTTTTTTAAGCTTATCCAACGTGCACTGAGGTCCCCTTAAATCCCACCCCAAAAGCCTTATTTTTATTTTTATTTTATTGTTATTTATTTTAATTTTTTTTGGAGAATCAATTCGGATCGATTTGGACCCTTTCTGGATCTCCAATCGAGCAATCCAATACGAATTTATGGGGCACCAATGGAGGTTTTAAAACATGACTTGAATTTTTTCAAGAACATCTCTGACTCGGATCAATTTGAAAGCAAAAAGCAGTTTTGAGCTTCAAAACACTACACCTAATTGTCCCTCGAATGGAGAGTCCAAAATAAATATGTAGAGGACTTAAACTGGAGTATGCAGTAATTCATTTTGGAGCATTTAGCTTACAATCTACTCTTTTTTTCTTTTCTTTTATTTGCTATATCAATGCCAGCGATGAAGAGAGATGGTAAAAAATAAGCGCCCGCGATGCTGCCTCGCACCAAAATCCTGCGGGATCACCAAATCCTACTCTACGGAAAACTTCACGCGAGTCACTGTAGCACAATTGGAACGAAAGTGGAAGATAATCTATCTAACAAGCAAAATAGTAGCCGGATTTCCCTCTCTCGTTCAATCGACGTCAAAGTGACGCCTTGCTTGAAGCTTGTCCGCTGACCATGTGGAGAGAGAAAGAGGAGAGAGAGGAGATAAACATGACTGAGAAAAGAGCGAGTAAATAGAGAGAGAGAGAGATAGAGACACAGGGGAGAATGAAAAACTAGATAGAGGAAAGAGCGAGAAAATAGAGAGAGAGAGAGAGAGAGGTGTGGCCAAATATAATATTCGAGATCTAAAGAGAGAAAGGGGAGGCGGCAGGGTAATTATATTTAGAAAGTTAGAGAAAGAAAGAGGGGGGTTGGTTGCAGAAACAGAGTCCAAAAGGAGAAGGAAACAAGACGAGAAGGGCCGAATATCGAGCCTATGGAATCCTAGGATTGAATTGGACATGTTGAACCTCCCACCCTTCTTCTTCTGATTCAAAACCCTAATTTGTTGTTTCCTCAATGGACGTCCTCAATAAGCTTCGGCACCTCGATGCTTACCCTAAGATCAACGAAGATTTCTATAGTCGGACCTTATCAGGAGGCCTAATCACGATATTCTCATCCATTTTTATGCTCTTGCTCTTCTTCTCTGAGCTCAGTGAGTGATTTTGCTCTTTGGTTATGGATTCTGGTTTTTTGGGTGCAACGGCTGAGATTGATTTATTGAGTTCAGAGCGTTTTTTGTGGATTGGGGTTTAAGAATTCTATATATTTTGTGTTTGTTTATTTTCCAGAGGAATAATGGAATGACATTGTTAGGTTGGATAAGCTTTTGTTTTTGGGAATGATTTCCAATTCATGCTTTTGGGTTTTCTCTTTTATGTTGATTTTTGGAATTTGTGGAAGAGTAGGAAACGTATTCATGATTTAGTACAATTCAATTTAGTTTTTGTTCAGATGCATCATAATGATTTCTTGTTTAATAAATGCTTTCCTATTCTCCTCTTTTTACTTCGGCCTTTCTTTGAAATTCCTCTTACTTATAATTAGTCACATAATAGATTAAAACTAGAATCTGAGAGTCATATAGTAGCTTATGATTAGAATCTGATTGATGGATAGGAAGAATTTTTGGGTCGTTTCAGTAGAGATCACATTTGATTGCATAATGCAATCAGGTTACGTATTTGCTTATATTTTTTACCTAGTTTTTTAGGGGAAGATCCTACCATATTTAGTTGGGTACCTGCTTCAAATATCTGAAAACTGATTACTGAGGAAAGGGGCTGATGCCATGGTGGTAGCACACCCCATACCTCAGTTGCACTTTGTGGCTTCCATTCCCATTAACAGCTTGAAAACTACTGGCTAATTCAAAAAGGGGTAGGGGCCTGTCATCCCCACTGAATTACCCAAAACTCAGTTGCATGTTGTGGCTTCCATTCCCATTGACAGCTTCAAAACTACTAACTAATTAAAAAATGGGTAGGAGCCTGTCATCCCCACTGAATTACCCAAAAAAAAAAAATGATTACTGGGCGCAACTTCTACTTCCAAATTGGGATTACTTTGTTGTGATTCCAATGTGGGAAAACGTACTTCCATCTATATTATTTGAGGAATATTTCACATCATTTTTATGGATGTCACCTTAATATCATGTCAACCCCCAAGTCTCCAACCCATTCATAGGATGATCCTTATGGCCATGCTCTTTCCATGACTATGTGGACCCCTAAATATATGGATGAGTTAGCGAATTTTTATTGTGTTATAGGTGGCAATGGGTCTCTGTTGGTTCCTCCCACTGTTTAAGTAATAATTCTTGTGTCTTTTATGCTATTGATGACAATAAGTTGCTGCTGATTTGCCCCACTTGTTCTAGTGATAATTTCAGGTATATTACGAAAATCGACAAGGACAAGTAGTTGTATAACAAATAAGTAGTGATTTTGTATATCTTCTTTTCGGTATTGTCTTAAACACAACAAAACCCATTTCACTTATATCCCGTCTTTGTTTCTGGTGCCCATGAAAGGAACTTGAATAGATTTGAACAAGTTGGTTTGGAGTTACAGGATCAATATCATTTAACTATTATGACATGTTATCTGTTACTTGTATAATATTGCAAGAGTTGATGTACTTAAGTGTCTAATGTAATTGTTCCTACTATACAATAGAATGGAAAGAAGAGGAGCAGAACATTGCAAGTATAGCATTCTTGGTTTATCACATGTCTGTTAGGAGATTAAGATCTCAACTTTGGGGTGGATTCCTTTGGAGTCCCAAAGAGAGGCATATTCTCTCAATCTTTCTTTAGTTTTGTTTTCTATTATTTTGTCTGTCACTTCTCCCCAAATCATTTGGTATCAGAGCCTTGGTTCCATACAGCGGGATGCTATAGGAAACATCTGTGAATCCATTTTTAGAGCAATTATTGGTACTAGAACTACTCTGCAATTGGCATATTAATGGAATACTATGAAGAGGAAGATAAAAACTCATCCTCCAATCCAAACATTAATCAAACATCACAACAAGCTCCCTAAGTTGAATTGGTTCAAAGGCATGTAGTCCAAGTGGTGGAGAGTGCAAGAAAATTTGGCATTGCTGCCGGTTTCCTAAGATTACATGGCTTAATTTGCATATCTAAATTTTGTTGGATTATGTTCAACAATTGAGAGTTTGATGGGAGAATTTTTGGTTGTCACAAAGCAGAGAAGACAGAGAAGGAAGATTTTCAAATTCCTTAACCTCAAGCCCAAGCTATTCCTAACCCTGGAGAATGTACTTAACGTTAACTTTTTTATGTGGTTAGGATTTATTTTTTAGGAAACAATAGAGTTAGATTGATTTTGATGTTGTAGAGATTTTAAGGTGTTTAGGTCATTTGGAATTGTATTTTGTAAGGGCAATTTGGGTGTAGTTTATATAAGGTGGAAACCTTGTAGAAGTAAGGTCGAGACGTTTTACACCGTCCATTTTAGTTGGACAATGTAGACTTGACACATTTTCTAAGCCAATATAAACAAGGGACACATCTTTTAAGATTGTGTCAAATCTACACCGTCCAAATAATATGAATGGTGTAGATTACTACAACCTTACTTCTACTTGCAAGGTTGCAACTTTAAAAAACTTTTCCCTTTATTTTTTTTCTTTTTGTTGATAAATATATGATCTACTATAAAGAGAAGGACAGGAGAAATTTTTTTTTTTTGGGACTTTTGAAAAGTTAGTTTAGGATGGATTCCCTTGTGAGGCTCGAGATGAAGCCTAATATCTCAACTTTGGGGTGGATTCTTTTGTAAACTCTGAGAGAGGGTATATTCTCTCAATATCTCTTTATTTTTATATGTTATTTTGTTCATTCTCTTAAATCAATGATGTTCTTTAGGTTGTAATGACTCGATTTGTTTGTCCACTTCTTTACTAATGACATGCCTTCGAGCACTATGACATACATGTGCTTTTTGGTTTGCAATTGCTTTTTAGTATCTAGCTCTCTGCCACATTACATAAGAAAGAAATCATCTACACATTCATATTTGTTTTGTTTGTTCTTTTTTGATGGTTACCTGCTACTAGTTTGTTTCTAAACACATGGGGTAATTAAGGAAACTTCCTCTACAAATACATGGTAATGCTGAATACACAGAGGCCAACATATAAGTCAGTGTACCAAAAAACAACGGCGGTGCCTAGGCTGCCGGGGGTCCAGGCCACCCAACGCCTAGGTGGCCGCCTAGAACTTGGGCGGCCCAGTAGAATAAAAACCATGGGATATCTAACTAACTGTTTTAGGGTCAGATTTTGTGTAAAAAATTCGAAAATACATATTGAGACATATAACACATAATACATAATATATAGTCCATTTACAACTTACTAACCATAATTGCATACATTTCAAATTCAAAAATCAAAGTTCAAACTTCAAACCATTAGACATTAGAGTATTAGTACCATACTACCATAGTCCATTCCATAATCCAAACTCCATGTACTCCATAGTTCATACACACAGTAAAAATTGGAAAATATAATCCAAGACAGCATGACATCGAACTTCAAACTTCCACCTTTGAGAAGTTTTCCATTTTCAAACTATTCTAAAAAACCCTCTAATAGCCCTAAAAAATCTCCAAAACTAAATCTAATTCAATGGGTGATGTTTGGATCGATTTCTTGTCACTTTGAGAAACCCTTCGATCCTATGAAAACCTCAAAAATGCTAAGATTTTTGAGGTTTTTCTCTCTCTAAAATGGTTCAAATGGGTTTTAGGTTGGATATGAATTTAAACATCAAACTTCCACCTTTGAGAAGTTTTCCAATTTCAAAATATTATAAAAAACCCTCTAATAGCCCTAAAAAAATCTCCAAAACTAAATCTAATTCAATGGGTGATGTTTAGATCGATTTCTTGTAACTTTGAGAAACCCTTCGATCCTATGAAAACCTCAAAAATACTAAGATTTTTGAGGTTTTTATCTCTCTAAAATGGTTCAAATGGGTTTTAAGTTGGATATGAATCTAAACCCCTTATCTTAAAAAAAAAAAAAAAAAACCAAAAATGCCCTTCAACAAGGATAATCCAGCAGGGCTAGGCGTTGGGCGCCCGCCTAGGTTAGGGACAGTCCACCTAGTTTGCCCGCCTAGACTTGGGCGATGCGCCCAGGCCTCCGTGGAGGCAGGCCGCTTTTTGGAACACTGATACAAGTATTCAAGGCCCGAGCTGGTCCACTTATGTGCTTTATATGAAATTTTGGATCTCTTGTAGTTCTTTGAATGCAGTTGGTCAGGATTTTAGATTTTGAAAACTTTCTGTTTGTGGTCTACTATCTTAAAGCATATTAGGAACGACATATATATTGACTTTTCTTTCTTTTTTTTTGGTAATATGGGATGCCCTTGCATATGATGAATGCATCCTGAGGTCCTTAGAAAAGTGAAGATCCTTTATTTGCGAGCTCTTTAGCGCTAAGAGCTACGTCAAGGTATTGGAAGGCCTCTGCTTTGTTCTAGCTTCCTTTGTAAGATGCAGCAGTATTACACTAAAAAACTTTCAGAAGCTGGGAAGTGTTTTTCTTCATAAGGGTCTTTGCCTTTTGCAATGGGTTTTGGATACTTTCTTGTGCATAGGCTAGTTTGTTTCATGGCCTTTATACTAGGTTTGTGGTTCCTTGTTGGCATTTTGATTGAGTCAATCATGTCACCATTGATGTCTAGTTATTATTTTAAGGCTGGACTATTCTCCTTTTCGTACATATTGTCTATCTATTGAAGGCAATGCTTTGCATATTGAATATATGAGGACTTATCCATAAAAAAGGAAAGAAGAAATAGAATGCTCTTTCTGGAGTTTTGGAATACTTTATTTATCCAAGGAGCATTCTTTTGATCCATCTTACTAACTGATAATTTCTATTTTAATGTTTGGTGATTTTGCTCCTTGAGATTTGCTTGTCCTCTGAGTCTTTCCTGTTACGATCAATGTGATGGACTGATTTTGTCCCTATGTGTTCCAAACATTTATGTTATCTATGGTTTATTTTACATTCAATCAACTATTCATGTATATCATTAATCCACTTCATATGGAGTCTTCGAAGTGTTGGATTTCCTTGTAACTTTTATTTTCTTGTCGCCTAAAATGTTATCCAAACACTAGTTATCCTCATTCTCTTATGTTGTTTTCTTTATTGTTGCAGGATTGTATCTTCATGCAGCTACAGAAACTAAGCTGATGGTAGATACTTCAAGAGGTGAAACTCTTCGTATCAATGTAATATCTTGTTTTCCCTCCTTGTAGTACCTTACTGTCTTGTTGAATATACGGTTTCAGTATACTTGGCTAGCTTTGTCTAGTTTGATAAGAAATATGTGACCATTGATTTGTTCAGAATTGCTTAAGATCTCTAGCTCAGTTATAGATGTCAGATAATATTGGAAGGATCCAGGAGCTATTTTTTATTATTCTTTGTTATTCTTTTAGCATTTAGAAATTTCCTCTTTCCCTTTTTTCTCAATTTCTTGCTTGTTTTACTCTTTTTTTAATTCTAAGTTCAGAAGTTTGCGTATATTGTGAATGGTTGAAAGACCATTTAACATATTTCTGAAATGTAATCTTCTAGTTTATTTCTGTCATAATCCTCCAAATATCCATTGTATTGAAGTTTTGATTATGCATTCTTATGCTGGTAACTACTTTGGCTACTTTGTCATAAAACTGCTTGGGAATCTTTTAGTTCAAAAGTTTGCCTTTTGCTGCATTTGGTTGATGTTGAACATTTGGGACTTATTTCCTATTGTTGCTTTTATGACAACTTTTGGGCTGCCATAGGTATATTCATCGTCTGGCATTCCATTATTTGTCGATTTGTTCTTTGGTGTAAACTTTCGTTCTGGATTTCAGTATCATTTTTATTGATTTGATGATTGGGTCCTTTTTTTTTTTTTACAGTTTGATGTTACTTTCCCTGCACTTCCATGTTCGATTCTCAGTCTCGATGCTATGGACATCAGTGGAGAGCAGCACCTTGATGTGGTAAATAGAATTATAAATCAAAAGGATGGCTGATTATTTGAGTTGATGGACATGACATGGTTATTTGAGTTTATTTTTGTAAAATTCATTAATTCTACACTACATGGTTATTTGAGTTGTGGACATTGTGACTACCATGTACAAGCAGATAAAATGAGAGTTTTGCATTTTATGTTGGATAGGTTAGTTTGTCTTCTACTTGTTAATTTGTGTTCTGTGCCTTTTCTTTGCAGAAACATGATATAATAAAGAAGAGGATCGATGCTCATGGTAATGTAATTGAGGCTAGGGCAGATGGAATTGGTGCACCGAAGGTCGGTACTTGGCTACCTTTTGTGTATCCTGGAGGAGCTATCTAACATTTTGTTAAAGTCTTTGGTTTAGAGTGTGCCACGGTGATCCATACTTTCTTCATTTTCAGAAGTTCAAATAGTACTCCGTCTGGTTCTGACCAAAGTTGAGTCATTAACATTTGTTTGAATAAAAATTTAAGAATTAGGATTGGCTAAAGACATCTGAGTACTTAAAACTCAGCCAGCACCTGATTTGAGATGACTCTACCTAGTCCCAAGTCTAGTGGGCGTGGTTTTAGCCAGTGATTGTTGTATATTTTAAGCTACTTATTTTATTACCTATTACAAGGGAGCATGGTTTGCAAAATCCCCCTATCTAACCGTTAACCGCCTGCTTAGATCGGAACCGGCCGGTTCCGGTTTTGGGCGATTAGGGTGATCAACCGGTATTTAAAAAATTAAAAATTAAAAAAATTGTATATAAATTCTCAAAAATAAGGAATTTGATTTGTAATGCATTTTTAAATATTCTTTATATCATGGTAAAGATTAAAAATTTTGGTTATTAATACTCAATGTTACATTTTCCCATCTTTTTTAGAAAATTTTAAAAATAGCCCTTGAAAAATATAAAATAGGTTAAAATCCATTTTTTTCATTAATTTTCAACTTCATTTGAATTTGTTTTGTTTTAATCCTTCTTTCTATCGTTTCATATTTTAGAAGATTTTTTTGTATTTTTTTTTATTTTTTTTCAACACTTTTTTTATTGCTCAGGACTTGCCCGGTTAGAGCGGTTGAATCGGCCGGCTTACCGGTTAGGCCGGTTAAACCGCTTCCAGGCCCATGTCCGGTTAACTGTTCCGGTTCGATTTTGCGAACACTGCAAGGGAGTTGTTATGCTCGAGTCATTGTGTTTCTACTTCTTGAACCATCATGCAGCATGTTATGTTGTGTTTCTTTGCAATAGATGTACTACAATACAATATTAAGGCTTGCCTTGTAGCCGAAAGTCAAAACAAGCAACAGTTCAAAAATTCGGATTCCACTGCCTAGGCAAGCGGCTAGTGTTCACGCTGCCTAAACAGAGAGGAGGGGGAGTTGGGGCCATAAATATGCTGTTGGGTTTGGGTTTAGATACCAAATTGTGTATCAAGTATTAAAAAAAAAAAACCTATTTTGAGATGTTTTTTGTGTTATTGTGTTGTACCATTTTCAAACTCATGCAGACATGCGTTTGAAACTTGAAATTGAATTATGGAAACTTTAGAATGTTGAAACTTGCCCAACATTGACTTTTTATTGATCATTAAATAGTGACATAAACAATATGTCATTACATGCCAATATGCCATACTCAGCCCATATTTCACAATCCGCACCAACCACTATATACCAGAAATAAAGTCACAAAAGTCAAAACTCAAGACTTCCATTAATCCAAATTTCAAAGTGAGTTTCATCATCAACTCCTCCACCCTTAGCACCAGGAATACCACCATCTCCATCTCCACGACCACCACCAGCTGCATCTAAATTTAATGATGATGCCAAGTCATCATTATCAAAGCCATCCTCTTCCACATATTGCTCTTCTTCCTTGGTCTCCTTTGAGTCAGCCTATTCATCCTCATCCTCCTTCGTCACTCTCCTAATCGTCTTCTTTTTAGATTAATATCTTGTAGCCCACACAGGGCGCAATGGGATTCCAGCAGCCACGCAAACTTGGCTTCAACTCGAACTCTCATTAGGGAAAATCGGATCATCTCTAGCACTGACTAACCATTCACCAAAATCATCCATGTGTGTTACAAAATTCACCAAAGTCATCCATGTGTGTTACGAAATTCACCAAAGTCATCCATATTACAAAATGGGGTCAACACCATCAATTTGATGGCCCTCTTGATGGCTCTCATTCAGCCTCATTTTATGCTGAATGTAACAAGATTGTTCAGTCTCTTTTGCTCAAGCTTGTTTCTGTTGGCCAATACATGAGTGCGTGATTAGCTCTTAAAAAAATATAGGGCTTGGAGCTGCCCTAAACAGGCAAATGATCATAGGACTTTGGAAGTTTTGAGTAATAGGAGACTAGGGCAAATGGACAATGAGATAGTTAATAAATTTGCCTCAAATGTGCTAAGGTTGCACTCGCAACTAGATGTGCTGCAAGTCAAACTCAAAATGCGTATGTCCATCTTTTCCAAATGCTTGACACTTTCTCTCTGTGTGGCCACCATGGAGCTACACTTTATTAAGAACACACAGAGTATGTAAGTATTCTTAGTTTAGATTGCACTATGGTGATTTGTACTTTTATCTTTTTAAAAAGTTCAAAAAATAGGATAGATTTACTACAAAAAAAGTAAGTTTTGTACTTACATGGATAGATCTTGTCATGTGCTTATTGCTATATGCATGCGAAGTGACTTCGTTGAGAATCTATACTTATCCAACTCAAATGACAGTTGGTCTTGGATGTCTGGCTTCAAGTTTGAGTCTCATATGTTGCTCAATTTGAATGCGTCCATGATCCAACCCATAGATTCAATCTCATAATCACTTTAGAAATACGCAGGGTTGGTATAAAACTATGCTGCACACGAGGACCTCTGCAGCTGGCTATTCTATTTATCTTCCACAATATTCAAAATGGGTATTTTCTTTCATCATGGCCAAAGCACTTCGTGATGTCTTCCTTGGCAGCCTCTATTGCATTGTAAATATGACCCACTGGTAGTTCCTTCTCACCATTCCCCATGCGGAATCCTTCACCGTTGGGTTGAAAACTTGGAGGGGGTAAACAACCGCATTTCAAAACCGAGGTTGAAAAACAATCTCAGCTCCTCTCTTCCCCTTTGCATGCTTGGGCCACTTGCTTTGGGTCCGTTCTTTTCAGTGAGAAATATGCTCTTATACTCGTCTTTCTGGGTGCTTATACTCGAAAATGGGGTGTCTACACTGGGCCAGTATAGACTGCAACGACAAATACAAAATAGCAAATCTTTTCACCCTTGACCTCACTACATTGTTTATGTGAACTTCATCGTGGCGAAGACCTGGCTGTGGTTGTATATAATAAACAATGTGATGACTGTCTTTCTTCATTGTATCCACCCCCTTCAACTTGCTTACTGCCTGAAGCATGAGTTCAATGCAGTACACCGTGCAGTGTTCAAAAAATGGTGAATTTTCACCACCACTACATTAGCAGCCGCTATATTGACTGCAGCCATATCAGTCGCTATTTGTATCACATTTTGTTCACCCAACTTCTGTGTACGTTAATCTACTAAGCTAAGAATAAAATGTGCATCATGTATGCGCTTAGATGCATCAATTGACCTCGAAAACATTGTCTTCATTGGACAATTCACCCCAAATTACATAATACTTTTCATCCTCCTATCAGTCCATGTGTCTGTCATTATTGTTACGCTACTTCCTCCATACATTCTTGTGGGATTCATGTATTCATTTGTGAACCTCACATCTTTATTTAGTAAGGACTCCATGAGCTCATAAAGTGTAGGTGCCTTCAGCCATGGCCCAAACTGGCCCACTGCTTCCAATATTGTTTGGAAGCTCTTCAAGCTGGTGACATTGGGGGAATTGCTTGCTCGATATATTCTTCGGGCTATGTACTCACACACCCACCCGACCGCCCCTATCTTCATTAAAGAAGGTCTATATAGTAGTCTGCCCCTTTTCTCAAACCGCAGCGTCGGAAGTAAAATTGGAACCTATAGCCCTTTTTGCTCGAGCCCTCTTCAACCCAAACCCCCAATGCCTGGTACTAAAGCCCACAGGCTCCCCTTTCTCAGCAAATATATCTTCTTCTTCTACTACTTCATAAACATCAAGTGATCATACAATATCATCATTTTTTTTTTCTTCTTGTCATCTTTCTTCCTTTTGGCCGATCTTAAATTGGCCAACATCTACTCTTTTCATCAGGCTACATTCCCCTCTTTAGCCTATCATATCTTTCTTGAGTCCATTTATGCTGGCATAATCCCACTACAAATTAGCATTTCACCTTATTCTTGTCATTTTGGTTGGGTAACATTGCATATTTGCAACCCAAGCCAACTTACCTATTTGATCCCAGAAGACAACATTGTCACCTACTCAACAAACAACCATCCCAACATGAAAAATGCACAGAACGGCCAAAAAACCTAATCTTGAATGAATATACTGGAAGTATTGGATACAACAAGGCGAACTAAAGTATTGAATAAAGTAACCCCAATCCTGGAAAATGTGGTCAGGAAACCAAAATCAAGTATTGAATAATGTAACGGAACCTAAAACAGTATTTAGTACTTTACAAACTGAAAACTAGAGTAGATCACCACACAAAAACATAATAACTGAAATATTGGTAAAATTGTCTAAAACCAAACCAGGTATTAAGTAGTAGTAAATAATTTACAAAACTCAAGTATTGATGCAAACTCAAGTATTTATTTAATTTGCAAGACTCAAGTGTTTAACCTAGGATGCAACAAATCAAACTCAAGTATCGAATAAAGTAACCCAACCTAGAAAATATTTAACAATATACAAAAGGGATTGTATACAATTGAGACCATATACCTTTGATACAAGGAGGTCACAATTACTTGTAACCATTTGATATGAGATCTGATAGCTTGGGTGTGTCACAAAATTCGAGAGAATTTCTTTTGAACTTTGAGCTTGGTCAATGGAATAAATGAAGTCAGCCAATTTCATATTCAATGTTCAAGATTAATTATGACTTCCTTGTGCCAATGGTAAATGGTCTCATTGTGTACTTTTCCTTCAACAAAAGCAGAAGTAGAAAATCACAAAACAAAAACCCAATCATCCAAATATTGAAAAAAATACTTACGTTGAACCAAATATTAAGAAAAAATCATCAATATATGTTGAAAACAGGTAATAAATTAAAAAAGAGTTATAAAATCTTAATAAATATCAATTAAATCAAACCCAAACCCAATCTTGATAAGGGACAACAAATCCAAAAACCAAACTTCAAGAAAAAAAATACACCAAAACAAAAATCAAAATTGAAAACAAACAAGTGAAAACCCAATGTTTAAAAATATCACCAAACCCTAAACCCAAGATTGAAATGTGCTGATTTTTGGGAAAGTTAATAAATGTTGTTGAGCTTTGGTTGCCGTAACGCCATTTTTGCCACCACTTCAAGTTTCACAAACAATCGGCTTTCATACTTTTCTGCAAAATTGGAAGGTCTGAAAAAAATTTCAATCTTCAAAAGAATATCAAAAAACTTGTTTTTTATTTATTTTCTTTTCCAGAGTCCAGGAAAATATTATTATTATTATTATTTGGTGGAGGTTTTTTTTTTGCCCATAAAGGATTTTCTCTCTCTAGAATCCAAGCAAAGATCTTTTTTATTTTTGGGTGGATTTTTTTTTTGGATGGGGGTGGGGGGTGGAAGCCAGGTTGGGAGGTGTTTAGAATACCCCCCAAAGCCCTCTTACGCCCTTTTAAGAGGAGAAAATGACCTAAACTACCATTGCCAGAGACCCAATTTTCGTCCGTGGACAGGGGCATCAAGGCTCCTATGTTTTGGGAAGAGGCAGGACCATGTGCCAACCAGGCAACTAGTCAGTGCCTCAGCCCAAAAGGCGGGTGCCTTTTGTATTGGGTGCCTTAGGTGCCCCTCTAGGACTAGGCTATACGCTTAGGGTCCTCAACCACCTGGGCAGTGAGTGAGACGCCCATATTTTAAACATCGACAAGTAATATCTCCATTGAGTCACTTATCAAACCAGCGTTCCGACTAGGACTTGGGATAGTTACTTGGGCGAGGCCGAGTTGGGGCGTATTTTATAGCAACTTGTCCTACCCTTATTAAGGAGGAAAAAATATAATAAAAAAAAAGTAGAAAAAATAGGAAAACACCACCATATTATTTACAATTAGTTTTTGGATGATATGATAGTTTTTAAGGTGATTTGGGAACTTCCATATTTTCCCATTTTTTTAAATTTTTCAGAATGTTCAAGATCTAATTCAAAATAACCATCTTTTATAGAGTTTTTCCATCTTTTTAGACCTCTGATGATTTCAACTACCTCTTTTTATGTTCTTTCCTCTTTTATGTACTTTCTTATTTTTAACTTTTTTTTTTTTTATACTTTTTTTTTGGCCTTTTTTGGGGTTGTGTAAGACTCGGTTGAGTACACTGGGAATCGGCCAAATCACTCGGCTTGGCCAAGGGCCAAATCCTTGGCCGAGTTGAGTTTCTGAACTTCGTATGATAGCCCCAAATTGGCATACTTTTTGGGATCTTAATCAGCCTTTATGGTCTTGATCTGTGCTTTGATCTGTGCTATATTAACTTTAACCACTTAAATACAATCTTAATTAACTTTAACCATCTGTGAATTGTGAACCGTTCTAAATATATCAATACAAACTTTACAATCCTCTTGTAATGCATCTTAACATCCCAATGGAAGCCTTGTAATGTGAAGTCATATGCAACCTTCAGCGTGAGGGATTTTTTCCGTGTAGCATGAAACGACCTTCTGACATGAGAAAGCTCAAAACTTTGTCTTTGACCTCTTCTCAGGCTATGCCCTTCCCCAATCCTAGAGACTAGCTGCATGTGGATTTCCTCTCCCAAAATGTGAAACATGAGCTTAAGGCATCCAATTGGAGGGCTGTGACTAGCCAACTATTATGAATTTGCTGTGATCATCCTTGTACTTGAGTGGCCATTTATTGTAAACACTTGGTCACCTAGATGAACTATATGATGAAATGAGAGGGAAGTCGGTATTTTTAAGGAGAATTGGGGACAACTGTACATCTCTGGCTTATCTATAGTTTCCCGTTGAAGAGGTAATGAGAGAAAGTACTTTACATATATTTCGAGAAATGTTGCAAGGGTCACATTAGGAAATCAGGTGAAGCTTTGAAATGTATCTCGACAGAAAAGGCTTTTTCCCCTGTATTGAAAAGAAATAAACAGATTTTCATTGAAGCACATGGCTTATCTGTATGGGGAAAAAAGTATTGGGAATAGGAATACCATTGTTCTGCTTGATCAGAATTCAGAATAATTACAGAAGAGAAAAGACTAACATGGCCTCATATATGTTATTACTGTGTACATAAGTACTGTTTATAGGATTCCTTTTATGAGCAGGTTTGCTTGTTGTTACAACTGGAAAATAAACTCACTTCTTATATTACTTTTTTTCTTTGGTTCTATTTACATTGCACTGGTTGATTGTGTCGTCTATGTATGTGCAGATTGAGAAGCCTTTACAGAGGCATGGTGGAAGGCTTGAACAAAATGAAACATACTGTGGTTCTTGTTATGGTGCTGAAGGGGTATGTTCTCCTACACGGTATTATGCTTACTATGCCTTATGAGCTTAGAATGAAATAGTTGGCTTATGTGATTTTTCTCCGGTTTTCACCAGAGCATGTCCAATTGCTTGCTGTGTTTGATTTCTTAATGATTCTATTTTTACTGGTTACCTATTTGTTTTGATCTTTAATTTATTCTCGGAACTGAAATATGTTTTTTATCTGACAAAAATGCTCAGGAATGCATTACATTAGTAGTGGTAGGTTTCTCATAATAAATTGTAATTGTGTTTTTTTGGGTCCTGCTGTATCATACCATCTCTGAAGAACAGGATGGTACAATTGGCCCCAGAATGATTCCGTACCAGTTTTTACAGGAGTTATAGTGGAATTAATTTCTATAGAGCAAATCAATTGTGAAGGATAGTCTAAGCTATCTGGCAACTGTCACTGATGCACTGCACTAGACCTTTTTTCTAGAAAGCACATCACTCGGCAGAGACCAAACCGCTCCTTAGTGCTGTCCTTTTTGGCCCACTGATTGTCAGAGGTGCTCCTTCAGTGTGATTAGGTGGGTTGTAAGGCTTCTGTGGGATCCTAGAGATAGTTGATGTTAGAAGTTATTTTTTTAGTTGACTAGCCTTTTGGGGATGTCCTTGTCATATATGCATACGCTTACAGAAGCTAATGAGTAGGCATCTTCCGCATCATGGATTACTTGTTAGGTTATCTTAAGTTAGGTTTGAGCAAATTGGAGCACTTCCCATTATTAAGTTCTTTGTATAGGTTGACAATAGAATTGGTCCTGAATGCGGGAACTATGAAACCTAAATTCTCAACCTGAAGGTGGTTCGCTGTAGGAACTGGCCGGTTCCCGATATTTGGTGAGAACTAGACAGGTCCCACCAATTGGCAATTCGGATCGGACAACTCCAATCTGGATTGCTGTTTTTAAAAACCTTGACATGGTGTAACTTCGAACTTTGAATATGGTATACAATGGGCAAACACATTATCTTGTCTACATGGAATACTATATTTGTTAGTGTTTCAAATCTAATTAGGAAGATATATTTGGTGGAGCATGTCTCCTATGCTTATGGATCCAAGAAAAGAAAAAAAAAGTATTGCATGTAGCTGCTGCTATATGAGTTCCTCGATTATAGGCCCTACATAGGTAGCTTAGAGGTCCTGTAGCTCATTTATAAAGGTATCAATGCTCCTGAGTCGTGTGTGGCATTCAAAGAAGCAAGGCTCAGAGCTTCCCTCTTTTGTAGCTGCGACCTAGGTCCTCCATTGGAGAGCTAGCTACTAGGAAAAAGACTGTCACCATGTATCTTGAGAGAAGTCCCTTCCCACTATCTCATTACTTGGCCTTGCAGCTTCTTGTCCTTTATTTGCATGAATGTTTTAGATCTAAAGACTGACAAGTTGTATTCCGGTGAAGAGAGCCCCAGTTGGGCAGCTTGTCTAAGCTGGTGGCAAGGTGTTAAAAGTAACACCAGGTGATTAGCTGCATGCTAGATTTCAGGAGAGTCTCTTTCTTCTTTGTTATAATAATGTTTGACGGGTGTCTTATTCAGGTCTTGTTTAGGTGCATCTGTGGAATGTTTACCTGTTCTATGATGAATCTTTATTGATTGGTAGTTCTTTATTTTTTGAAGAAAGGTCTATGTGATTGGTAGTTCTTTATATTGTGTGCTAAAAAACATGGTCATAACCAATGGTTTAAAAACCGGATAGGTGACCCGGATCGGGCTTTCCAAAAACCGATCCGGATCGGTGAATCGGCGATCCGGATCGGAATCGGGTGAATGGGTCAGAATAAAGC
>NW_006494904.1:3290757-3310054 GCF_000471905.2 Amborella trichopoda
TCATAACACTTTCGAACTTTATCGTATATGCAGTACTGACTCTATGTTTTAACATTGTCTGTCATGTGGGATTTCTTCCTAGGAACGTCCTCCCCTATGAGAACTGGGATCTCATCTATAGTTATGTAGTTTTATGCTAATCAGTTGCTCTTAGGCCTGTTTCGGCAGACTATTTATTAACAAATACGGCTGTTTGGTTTCCCACCCATTTAGGAGCAAAGACGGAAAGCACATGGTATTGTTACTAATCTACGATTAGTTTTATGCTAATCCGTTGCACTTAACCCCTTTTTTTAATGGAATTGTTGGACCATCCAAATGGGGCCTTAATGAGCAAATATTTTCCAAACTTGGTTCTGGTTAGCATTGAGGTAAAACTGCCCTTCCCAAATGGAATTAGCTAAGATATTTCGTGTTTTTCCTTCCTAGAAATAAATGCTTGTATACATTTTCTTTGAATGTCCGCTTGGAGATCAAGTTTGAGTTGAGTTTAATGTAATTCAGCCAATATGATATGTCTAAGAAGGCTATTGAATGATATACATGGTGGTATATCTTTTTGTTGCCTATAATTCTTTCTATACTTTTAAATATTCTTTGAATGGATAAGGATTGAATCCTATGCTTTTATTTGGTTTGCATGAGATTGTGTTTGTCTTCACTTGCTGTCATCTGATTTTTCTAATTTGAAGCTTTTTTTGTTTCTCTGGAATTTAGTGTGTTTGGTATGTAATATTTGGCTGTTGATGATGTACATATTTCCAGAGAAATAAATAAAACATATGCATGAAAATCAAAGAGAAAATCAAGATATGATATCACTATAATCAACAATTGATGATATTATGTCTCAAGTTCCTTTCTTTCTTCATGTTTCTCCTTTGATTGTTACTCTGGAATTTTGTGTAAGATTTGTCTGTTAATAATATAAATTCCGATCTCCGTTCCGCTTTTTCATACTTTGTTGGGGAATTGTTTTCTCTTCTGTGTTATATTTGATGTGAACACTTAGGTGCTGCTCCTTTAAAATCTCTGTTTTAGCTAATTGTTAGTAATTGTTATGAGCTTCTCTTTGTGTAACTTCTGATTTTAAATTAAAATTTTCTTTGCAGTCTGATGATGAATGTTGTAACTCATGTGAAGAGGTTCGTGAAGCATATAGGAAAAAAGGTTGGGGTCTTACAAATCCCGATTTGATTGATCAGGTGAAATCTTGAAGAATACTCCATTATTTTGCTCAGCTCTTTTGGTTTTAGTACAATTGTAGGAATCTTGAGTCTTATCCCATGTATTTGGGGTCGGCTGCATGAATCCTATTTCGTCATTCTGCTCTATCAAGGGCCATGCCCTCAATCAGTCCGTTAAAAAAGAGGGGGAAATAAGAAAAATAGGAAGATCATAAAATTTGAAAGAAAAGAAAAAGAAAAGTAGTGGTTATATACATACAAAATTACTTATAAATCAATTATAATTGATTTAGTAAGAATAGTATATGAATTTAAAGAATAAATATATTATTTGAATTTGAGAAAATGAACTTTAACTTAATTTTTTAGGCTGATCAATATTCTTTACACTTGGTGTGGAATGATGTCTCCGATCTTTGTCAAAGCTTACTCAAACAACCCAAATCCAAATCCCCAAAGCAGTTTTAAATTTTGAGTTCGAATCTAGGAGATCTGAGCTCTTGAACTTTCGGATGGATAGTATATTCGAATTTCAACTCTCTTAAATCCCTTTATTTTACTTGTTTTTGTGAAAATCAAGCTTATGGTGAGATGAAGAATATAAAAATAGTTGTAGGGAATAAATTTCGTTGATGATTCACTGTTGTTTGCCAAGAAATCGCAATTTCCAAAATCAGGCAAGGCTTGAAATTATTGATATAAACAATCTATCAAATCTGATTTTTTTTTTCAAATTTAATGTATCTTATAGATATGTCAGGAGAATATCTAGCTGTAGGATCAAATTGGGCTCAGAGCGCACACCCTTCTAGTCAAAATCGAAGAAAATAAGAACTGGGGGGGGGCTTCTTTTTCTTCTTTTTTTGTGACTTGTACAGTCTCGAGCGAGATCTTACCCAGGTATTGTAAAATCTAGGGCTGACTCACCTCAGTTTGAACAGTACTCGGGAAGTTTGTACAGTACTCGCCTGATTACCTTATAGGGAACTCTAGGCTTGGCAGCCGCTCACCCCCAGTCCGTGTCGGCTCAGATGAGTTTGTGAACACTGGCTTGAAATGTTTTTTTTTGTTATGAAGTTAACTGAACACTGGCTTGAAATGGTGCCATGTTCATTTAAATAGTCATGAGAAAAAAAGAAAAGAAAAAGGCCATAAAAAGAGACGAAAGTGGGGCAATTCATTGGAGATTTGAACCCTTGGTTCCAAAAGTTGGGACATTTACATAGTTTCTGGATAGCTAGTCAATTGGTAATTTAAAGATATTCTGATTTAGTAATCTCTAGTTGGCTCTATCAATTTCCATTATTGAGGTACGGTCTAAGAGCTCTAAGAGCTTACAGAACTTTGGCAGGTTGTTATTTCAACTTTTAAAAAAGTCAATGGACTGACTTGATGTGACTACATTTGTGGTTGCCGAAAGTTCTTTGGGGAGCATACATATCATTTTTCCGAAATTGGTGGTATTTATGCCACATTTTTGCCATGGTTGTCAAATAAACACATATCTGAACTTTCTTAGTCTGGTTATCCTCACCAAAACTGGTCTAAAACTGGCTGGGTGGGTCAACCTGGACAGTTAATAAAAAAGAGAAGACCAAAAAGCTATTTTTTAGCCTTAAAACTGAACTGGGCTTCGACTAGTTGATACTAGAAACAAATAGTTTGGATTATTCATTCCAGACCAACCAGTGAGCAGCTGATTCAACCCAAAACTGAAACTGCCTGAGGGCCATAATTCAGATTTGATCTTGCCTTTTACTGGTTTAACCTAGAATTTGGACTGAGCTTTGTTAGTTGCCTAAATTTATAGAGAAGTTTATGGGCTGGCTCTTAAGGTTGGGCTAGGTGGGTGTTTGGGTGTGTTGGTGTTGTGTGGTGCTTTAATGTATTCCTCT
This sequence comes from Amborella trichopoda, assembly GCF_000471905.2. The sequence continues at coordinate 3,293,840 of NW_006494904.1, forward strand.
ATGATGAGGTTGCATGTGGATGTCTGATCATCAAATAAGAAAAAAACATTATTATAGCTATGATTCAACAGCTTGCTGTTTTATATGTCAAACTGACGTGTCTGTAATATCTTATATCACCCTTATTTCACGTAAGATGCCAACTACGCTCGTGGCAATTTTTTATTTTTGGGTGAGTCAGTGGGAGAGGGCCCCTACCCTGGTAGTAATTGAGCCTAGAATGTAGCGTTGCAAATCGTCAAGCGCTAACCACTTAAGCCCAGGCTCTTTTCCTAAAAGAAAGTGGTAAATCAGTGGGGATTTGGGCCCCTACCTTTTGGTGAGAATGGATTCAGAGACCTCACCATAGAGCTTGGCAATACTACCGCCAATGCCTCAGGTCATTCTCAAGTTGTAAGTCAGTCGGGATTTGGACCCCTATCCTTTGGTGAGAAAAAAGTGGTATGTCAGTGGGATTTGGGCCCCTACCATAAAATGGACTCGTGGCATATTCAATTACTAGTCATTATATATATGAAGTAAGATTTATGCTACTGCTGATGATTTTAACTTACATATATTGGGGCTCCAGTGTAAAAGAGAGGGTTTTCTCCAAAGGATTAAAGAGGAAGATGGTGAAGGATGCAACATCTATGGGTTCCTGGAAGTGAATAAGGTTGCTGGAAATTTTCATTTCGCTCCTGGGAAAAGCTTCCAACAATCACATATTCATGTGCATGATTTATTGGCATTTCAGAAAGACAATTTTAATGTGAGTATTCACATGTTATCCTTGACTTCAAATTTTTATGTTGCAGGGTTTTCTTTTCCCCCTTTGAGTATCGTAAGCCTTTATCTTCTTGGTGGTTATCCAGTTTGTTTATTGATTTTTAGGATGTCTTTTCTAACTGCTTTGTATGATATAGATAAGCCACAAAATAAATCGACTGGCTTTTGGAGATTATTTTCCGGGTGCAGTCAATCCTCTTGATGGGTAAGCTGCACCAATCACCTAACTTGGATCTCTCTGTGCAACTTACCTGAATGTTTATATGTAACAACCTGGTCCTAATTTCTGGAACTTCCAGGGTTCATTGGGAGCAAAAAGCACCATCTGGAATGTACCAGTACTTCATAAAGGTCGGTGTTAGCATTTTCCTTTTCTTGCATCTTTTTATTATGTTTGGTAGTTTGTAACCATCTAGAGTTTATCATAGCATACCATGGAAGGTGAATCAGACCTTTTAGTTGTAGATTGTTTTAGCAATATTTTTCTTATTCTGGAAGGATTATCTGACGTGTATTTAGAATGAGTAGCTTGTGATATAAGTTCCTTTATGATCTATTCAATGTTTTATCAGTAGCTGTTCTGAAGGGCTATGATTCAGGAAGTTCATGTATGTTTGTGGTGTACTTGCTCAGGTGGTTCCTACTGTCTACACTGACATCAAGGGGAATACCATCCAGTCAAATCAGGTTGAGTTATGATTCCAAAATGCAAATTTGTAGACTTTATGATAAAAAATTTGTATTAACTTGCTGTTGGACATGCAGTTTTCGGTTACTGAGCACTTCCGGAATTCAGAATTTGGTCATGGTCAAACTCTTCCTGGAGTTTTCTTCTTTTATGACCTCTCTCCAATTAAGGTGTGTCTCCTGAAAGAATGTTGAAATTCTAGTTATTGTGATCGTATGAGACTTAATGTCATTTGTGGTGATATTAATATTTGGCTGTTAAATATTGCTAGTTTTAAGCAAATGATATAGAGGAACAAGAAGCATAATTGGTTTCATTGGCTTATCTGGGAACAAAAAGCGAGATGAATATTTAATAACCAATAAAGTGAATCATATAAAAGCCAAATAGACTTCTTCCTAATTAAAGAGGTAGATCGACAATCATGTAAAGATTGTATGGTTATCCCAAGAGAGAGTTTGACTACGCAATGTAGGCTCGTGGTTATGGACATTTGCATAAAGAGATGGAAGAGAATGGGTGAAATTAATAGGTATCCAAGTACTAGGTAGTGGATTTTAAGAAATGAAAAAATAGACTTATGTCAAATTAGTTAAAAAAGAAAAATGGAACTCTGAACATGAAGTCAATGTTATGTGGAATGAGATAGCTGACTGTATTAAGAAAGTGGCAAAAGACGTTTTAGTAGAAACTATAGGGAAAAGAAATTGCAATAAGGAAACTTGGTGGTGGAGTGATGAGGTTCAAAAGGCCATTAGCAAAAAACGATCATGTTATAAAACTTTGTAATGTAATAGAACTAATCAAAACTTAGAAGAATATAAAAATGCTAAGAAAAATGCAGTGTTTCAAAAAGCACTAGGCGGCACCTAGGCGGTCAGTGGGGTTCAGGCCGCCCAACGCCTAGGCCGGCGCCCAGAACCTGGGTTGTCTAGTAGATTTTTTTTTTCTTTTTGGGGTTTTATCTCTCTAAAATAGCCTCAAATGGGTGTTAGGTTTCAAATGAACCTAAAACCTACAATTTTACCCCTTTAGTATTAAAAAAATGACCCAAAAATACCCTCAAAGAGCCACATTTCCTCCCCTGGCCAGGGTGTCGGCCCTGGGCAGGTGCACAGGCGCTCAGGCAGGCGCCCAGGGATATCCGCCTAGTTTGGCCATCGCCCAGGCCTTCTGGACCGCCTAGGCGTTGGGCGGTCCGCTTTTTAAAACTATGGAAAAGTGCTAAACAAATAATAAAGCTAAATTTAAGGCATATGATAATTTATACATTAAATTGGGAACAAGAAAAGGTGAAAAAGATTCTTCAAATTAGTATAAATGAGAGAAAAAATATAGGGATCTAGACCATATTAAATGCATTAGGAGTGAGGATCAAATGGTCTTGGTGAAAGATAAAGAGGTCAACGAAACGTGGAGAGTTTATTTTAAAAAATTATTAAATGAAAAACAAAATAGGAACATGGCGATAGAAGAAACTGTAGGCATAAATGAAGGCCTAGGCCATAGATACACTTGTAAGATTAGGATATCGGAAGTGAAAGAAGCTTTGAAGATGATGAAGATAGGAATGGCTTTAGGAGCATATGGTATCCTGATAGAGGTTTAGAAGTGCATAGGGGAGATCAGCATTCATTGGCTAACCAAGTTTAGCAAGGTGTTGAGAACAAAGAAAATGCCAAACGAATGGATAAAAAGTATTGTAGTACCTATTTAGAAGAACAAATGAGATATACGGAACCGTGCAAACTATTGAGGGATTAAACTTATGAGGGAGAGTGATTGAGAAGCAACTAAGGCATGAAACAAGTATATCATAAAATCAATTCGGTTTTATGCCAGGGATCAACGATTGAGGCTAATTTCCTACTTAAACAACTGAGTGAGAAGTGTGTGGCGAAGGGAAAAGACCTCCACATGATCTTTATTAATGTAAATGAAGCCTTAATATAGAGTGCCTCGAGATTTAATTTAGTGGGGATTGGAAAAGAAATGAATCCCCAGATGCTATATCGACTTGGTGAGAGATTATACAAGGGAGTGCTAACTATTGTACGAGCAACTGGTAGAAAGACAAGATTTAGTAATGATATGTCTACATCAGGGGTCAACATTGAGTCCATACCTATTTGTCTTAGTTATGGACGAATTAACTAGGCACCTACAAGATGAGGTACCATAGTGTATGCTGTTCGTGGATGTCATAGTTTTGATTGATCGAACCCTAAGCTACGTCAACACAAAGTTAGAACTTTAGAGGGATGTTCTAGAATCTAAAAGTTTTAAAATTAGCTGGACTAAGACAGAGTATATGGATGGAATACAAGTTTAGTAATAATAGGAGTAGATACAAGGAAGTAGTTGAGATTGACAGCCAAGAAATACCAAAAAGAATGCCTTTTTGATATCTTGGGTCAATAATCCAAGAAAATAGAGAGATTGATGAAGACATCACACATAGCATCAGAGCTGAGTGGGCAAAGTAGAGATGTACAATCGGAGTTTTATGTGATCGCCACATACTAATAAAGCTGAAGGGGAATTTCTATAGAACAGCTGTGAGACCAGCTTTGCTTTATGGGCTACATTGTTGGGCGGTCAAGAAACAATATACCAATAGGATGAATGCAGCTGAGATAAGGATGTTGAGATGGATGAGTGGCAAGAAAACCAGGGATACAATTCGAAATTAATATATTTAAAAAACTTAGGTGTGGCTCCAATAGGCGATAAGATGAGAGAATGTAGACTTCGGCGGGTTAGACATGTGCAGCGCAAACCCAGTACTACATATGTTAGGAGGTATGAGTTCGTTCAACTAAAAGACTCCAAAAGGGCAAGGGGTGCCCAAAGGACATGGTTGGAAGTAGTAAGAAAAAATATTGAGACTTATGGCCTCACTAAAGGTATAGCCCTTGATAGAGTAGAATAGCAGACCAGGATTTGTGTGGCAACCCCAAATAGTTGGGAAAAGGCTCTGATGATGATTATTGTGATGATCCAGTATTTTCTCCAATTGGGTTTCCTTTTTTATTTTATATTTTTTGGATGTAAGGAATGACGCTGCTGGGATTGGGGTTGGGGTGTTTGGTTTGTGAAGGGTCTTTGTGCTTAAGGTTCTTGGTATTTTCAGATTAGCATGTATCAGGAGGTTCCAAACCCAAGAATGTCTGGACTTTGAAGAGGTGAGGATGTGGTTGGGGGGTGCAGGCGGGGAGAAGGTGGTCTTAGAGCTGGTGAAATGCTAGATTGTTCAAGTGGAGTCTTATTCCTTTGAGATAGATTGGCAAATGCTGGAATATTTAGGGGGTTTTCATGGATTTTGAGTTATGGAAGGGGGTTTCCATGATCAAATTGTGCCTGTGAGCATCTCATGTATCTGTTAAGTGGATGCCATCACCGGAGAGTAGTGTGCTGAGTTCATGTCTGTCTACTAGTGGCTGACCATTTAGGATGAGATCTTCACATGTAACCATGATAGCATTGTTTATTCCAATATCCCTAATTCTATGTGATGTGAAGAAGGGTGGAAAGATTAAGCATGTTTTCGCCCCCTTTAGTTTGTGACACAGTTCTCAGAGGCAACATATGTTGGGAGTTACATAATTCCCTAGTAAGCCGTGTTTCTTATTTTATTGTGGATGTCTAGCGCCTTCTTGGAGAAGGATCAATTATTTTGCAGATGCTGCCCACTTGCTTCCTTGTAGTGCTAGGCTGGTGCTTAAGAGAACAATGAATGCATCTAGAACTTAGTGCTGATGCTTTCTTTTCTTCGTGAAATAGGACTTATTCTGTGCATTTCCTCTGTTGATGAACTCTTCTATTCACTTTTAAGTCCATGAAAGTACCCTGAACCAGTTCATATTTCTTCCAAAATATTCTCTACAAACTAAACACGAACTATTTTGTTTTGTAGGTGACTTTTGTGGAGACGCACGTTTCGTTCTTGCACTTCCTGACAAATGTTTGTGCTATAGTTGGAGGTACCCTTGATGTTATGATTATTTACTTTATTTGGGGTGTGTTGCTTTTCTTGCTGATATATTACAAGTGAACCCATAGTACTTTCTATTGCTTAAAGGTCATTTGCTGGACCTTTTAAGTCAATTGTTTGTGGATCATTTACTGGACTTAAAAGGTCATTGTTAATGTGATTGAGTAGCATTATAGCACTCCTCAACTTTTAGGCATCGCCTGGAAAGAAATGCTCATTATTATATTGAGTCTCTTCCCTTGAAAAACAAAAGAATCATATAGGAAAATTCATGCTTTTATTTGAATTAACACGTACATTTCTCTCTGCTTGTGTTCAGGTATTTTCACTGTTTCTGGTATAATTGATTCATTCATATACCATGGCCAACGAGCAATCAAGAAGAAAATGGAGATTGGGAAATTCAGCTGAAATTCATTTTCCTGGTGTGGCCCCTTTTCTGTATGCAATGGAATAGCTTTGGCCTGAAATTGGTCGAGAAAATCTGGTAATCGTTTTTTGAGAGTGGAGCTAAGTTATCGCATAGATTCATTTAACATACTTTTTATAGCCAATGTTTTTTTTCCCGGCATGTACAAACCATTTAATTTTCATATATTGTATCATTATTACTGTAGGTCACTTTGCCTTTCTGATAAGAGTTCGACCTAAATTATTGTGAAAGCAAAATTAATGATTATAAGAGGAGCCATTGTGAAAGCAATCTTACTTATTCTAAGAGGGAGCCAAGAGAATGGACTGAGCAGTAACTTGTAGTTTTGATTGGAAAAATCGTTCTTTGGGCAGCTGAGCTACTGCCCAAGAAATATGAAAAGTGAGAGTGTGCAGGCCAAGGTACCATGGTTGAGGTCATGACTGTTTTCCGAAAAGATAGATGGTGATGGAGAGGGCAAACTCCTAGAGCAGGACATGACCCCAATAATTGGTACCTCTCACTCCTATAATCGTCCATCATTTTGTTGGATGGTCATGAGCCCAATGGAAATTGTGTTCCATTTCCATTGGACTATATAATATAGACAGGGTATACCTTCCAATATTTCTCGGCAGCTTCTCAATGGTTTTTTTTCTTTCAAAAATATGATCGATCAAATTTTGTGTCCTATGCTCGCAGAATTTGATTAATGAACTGAAAGGTTTGATTTATGTACATACTATCCATATGAAATGTGCATTTTTGTTGCTCTCTCTCCTCCTTAGCAGGACTGATCCTTGCTATGGATTTTCGAGAACTTTTCTATAACCGATTATGCATTTGTAAAAGTTGTGGTGGTTTCGTATAAAGTTGAATTGGGCATATCTGCATAAGGACTCTTGGACTTTTAGATATCGGGGATAAATGGAGTTCTTAATGCATCTGAAAGAGAACTCTCATCGGTTTCTTGTATACACAAGTGTAAGCCAATTATATGAATAGGATCCTGTCATCTTGTTTTCTTTCTAGTGCTCGTCCAGACCTGGACCTGAACCGACCTGTTGCCACCCCTAGATCTTGCTTTCTTTCAAGTGCTCGTTAATAAGCTCTTCGAATCTTTTCTGTGAGAACATCTTTGGACAGGAGATGGTTTGCAACCAAAAAAACTTACTAATAAATAAGATCTTTTGCCAAAAACAACACTCATAGGAGCTTTGCTTGTGATGCTACAAATACGAGTGAGCTTTTCTGCAATACAGTTTTAAGAGTCATAATTATTTTTTCCTTTTCTTTTTTGTTGAATTGATCGCTAGGTAGGTCTGCAAAATTTTGGGTTAAAAAAATCATGGGGTATTTTTTGGGGTTTATCAATTAATTAGAAATCCTTATATAAGAAATGAGAGTTCATCCATGAGTAGCTAAAGCTTTTCTATAATACGACATTCGAATCGTAGTCACTTTGAACACTTCTCTCCAAAATGAGAGATGCGTATAAAGCGCTACCTGTCCAATTCATACGGTCCACTAGAGTCACCTTGCTCACACAGTTCTCTGGCGACTCATGGGCCATATTTTGATGCGAAGAATTGCATCCCAACCGTTTGTTGATGACATGGGACTGTTAGTGATGTGCTATCAAAGCATTTGAAAACTTACCTGGTGTGCGAAGACTCTAACCTTTGGCAAGTAAAAACTGCGCAACATGTTAGAGCTCAATTGTTAAAATCTGCAACAAATAAGAGCTCAAAAAAATGTTGTTTCGTTCTTTTACTTACAGAAACATCACTCCAAGAAAACTGCCAACGGTGGCGAGGATAAGCTATTGTTCTTTATTTATAGGAAAAAGATTATATAAAGTCGATTACTTAAAACCTTGATTTAAGGTGCATCTCTAAAACCTTTGGAGGAAGGTTGTTTTGATGTGGGAAAAATATCTTTTTGATCATCTTGACATATGGATATGGAGAAAAAAATACGGATTCAAATCCAAAAAATAGTACACATCTTGCAACACAATATCTAGACAAGATTTTCGATTTATAGATCTACTTGATTTGAATCATTTTTTAAATTTATAAAATTTCAGCTCATGACAAAGTTTGAAAGTGCACCTTAATATGATTATTTAAGGGTGCAACCTCATGCAAACCACACCCTTATAAATGACAAAGCATAAGAACTTCAAATTTTCAAATCCTATTTCCCTCCATCTCAAGCCACGAGAATAACCAGCCTCTCCACATTGCCAACCATGAGGTAATGAGGGCCCCCCTCAAAAACCCTCCTCCCATCCTCTAAGGTCCCAGCAAAGTGCTCACATGGTCTCAGCTCAAAATGAACCTCCCTCATCTCCCCTGCCTTCAAATAGACACTCTTAAAATCCACCAATTGCCTCTTTGGAGCATCATTGCTCACAACAGGAGGCCGCGAAAACAGTAATACAACATGTTGACCATCCATTTGGCCCGAGTTTCTCACTCGAACTGTTGTCGAGAACTGAACTTGATCACAGGCTTCACTACCCAACTGATCAATATCATAGATTAAATGCTCAGAGTCTTGGTTAGAGAGAGAGGGGTCTCTATAGAGAGAGAGGTTCAGGTAAAGTGGGGTGATAGCTGGAGAGAGAAACTCATACGAGTAGGTTGAGTAGCTCAGGCCATGGCCGTATCGAAAAACCTCTCGGCCCCTGTAGAAGCGGTATGTGCGGCCTGGATAGCCAGAATTCAGGTCAGGGCGCATCCTCATGTTGGTCATTGGGATCTTGGTAAATTCTTCGGGGTACCAGGTCATGGGCAATTTACCCCCTGCAAGAAAATTCCAACCAGGGAATTAGAACCAAACAAATCCCCACATGGGAGTGTTAATGGACTCTCTCTCTCTCTCTCTCTCTCTTGCACACAGACCCCACCTCAAATAGCACGCACACACACACATTACCTGGATTATGTTCACCAAAGATGATCTCAGCAAGGGCAGTCCCCCCTGCTTCACCAGGATAACCAGCCCAAACCATGGCTCCAATCTTCGAATTACGCTTCGCAAAAGACACATCCACCGGTCCACCACACAAAAGCACCAGCACCACCGGCTTCTTTGCAGCCTGAGAAACCATGGTAATCAACCTCTCTTGGTGACCTGGAAGGCTAAGGCTCACTCTATCCAACTCCTCTCTCTCTTGGCTTTGATCCAAACCCATCACCAAAACCACATGATCTGCCGCTCTTGCTACATTCACAGCTTCGTCGATCAATGCTTCTGAGGTGCAAGCAACCAAGTCGCATCCATGTGCGAATTGTGTGTGTTTTACATATCTTTGTAGAGCTTGAAGGGGTGAAAGAATGTTACAGGGCGGTCCTGTGAAATATAATTTAGGTTGATAAGTTGCTAGGATAAGCTAGACTGAATGATGGCATGACAGGAGGGAGAATCAGTATAACATAGGAAAAGAAATAATTGATCTGTCTAATCCAAAATGAAGAAATTCCCTTAGGAGTGCTACTCCATTAATTATGGTATATTTTCCCATGGGCTAGCAACCTGGGAAAATAAAGTGGAGCCCTGAATTTTGGGGTAGAGAAAAGAGAGAGGGAGAAGAAGATCACACACACACACACCATATATGCAGACACGATCATAACATGAGACCATAAGACTTGATACCAGCATAATTCCCCAAAAGGGTTTGTGGGTTGTTTGCATTTGGGCCGATAACAGCGAACGATTTGATCGCATTTTTAGAGAGAGGAAGAACCTTGGGAGAATTCTTTAACAAAACGATCCCTTCTCGAGCTGCTTGGAGAGCTAAGTACTGGTGTTCATTTGAACATACAATGTTCGGCCCAATATTACCATCAGGTAGCTTTGTTGGGTTCCCATCAAAAAGGCCTAACCTAATCCTTATTGAGAAAAGATGGTGAAGGGCTCTGTTTACATCTGATTCTTTTGCTTTCCCCTGTTGAATTGCAGACATGGTATGCTGCTGCATGTAGCTTCCACAGTTGACATCCATGCCTGGATATTGCGCCAAAAAAAAGGCAGTTTGGTCATTTTTTCATTTTTGTGCAAAATTTCATTAGACCTCTGTCTGGATTTTACATAGTGAGTAGATGGACTGTGGGTATTATGACAGAATGGGATTAAAGGATATTGGTTTATTTTAGAATTGTGAATACTGTGAAATTTCAACACAGCTTAGTGATCACCTCATGCTTGAAAACTACCAAAACAATGTCAGATTTGTTCCATGTGAGGCATTTTGGTATTTTGGTTTTCTCAATAAAGTAAATTTTAGTGTGATCCCCTCATTGAGAATACATACCAACCTTTTCTCTAAACATTTTGGTTCAGAGAAGAAGAGCTTCAGCAAAATATAAAGAAAATTGATAAGAAGCTTTAAGCGTTCAATAGATCACAAGATGTTCCCCCAGTTTCCCAAATTTTAAAAGCGAAGTTACCAGCTCGGAGGACATCGCCAACGGCATCTTCAGGGGTTGCAGCATAGCTCTGAGAGTCATGGATTATCCCAACCGCGTCGCAATCAGAGGTGATATACCTAATTTAATCAATCAAAATATTTACATTCATTAAATCATACCAACAAGAGAAAAAAAATTAAGTGAAATTTATCAAAATAAATATAAGAGATGAGCTACTTAACCCATATATTTCATTTAATTTTTATTTAAAAAAATTTGTAATACAAGAATAGTTAATAATGGGAAATTGCTAAATAACCAATAAGACGGACATATTTTGATAAATTTCCGTGTGTTTATGTAGGACCTTCTAATTGCCTTAAATGTTTTGTGTGTGTGTCGTCTGAGCCTTTCATTTATATCTTACCAATCCCAATCTTCAACTAATTTTCTTCACCAAGTTACCTTTTACTTCGATTAATTTAATCCCATCCAAATCTGTCACCTTATTTAATGAGATTTGAAAATGAAAATTCAAGCCCATTAAGAAAGGATTCAAATATGGGAAAAGTTTATATAAGGGTGAGGCGCCCTAAACAATCAAATTAAGGGCACCTCAAAAATCCATTAGAAAATATTATTTCGATGCTGAAAAACCCTCAATTTGACCATCTCAACCTCAAGATGTCTGAACATGAGAAAAAATAAATTTCTAAGTCTTAGAAATAATGCATCTTGTAATATATTATCTAAATCATTAATTTTCAAGTGTTTATAGATCTGCTCGATCTATACTATATTTTAATTTTAAATTTTATAATTAAATATGGAAATAAATTTTTAAGTCATCATAAAGATTTCTTATACTGTAAGAATATATTTCGACATTATTTGAAAATGTGCCTCCTTTGATTGTTTAGGGCCTCGGCCTTATATAAACCACACCCTTCAAATAAATCGCCTTCTTTCATGAAATCGAATCCAAATACTCCTAAAATATGCATTTCTCTACTTAAATTCAATTCAACGTTAACTCCAAAAGAAGAAATTTATGATCCCCTCTTTTACTTTTTTTTTTTTTTTTAAGTAGTCTTTTACCCTTTCCCAAAATACAATCATCTCTCTTTACACTCATGCATCATGGGCGGTGAACTAATTTTCTTTGCTAAATGTGGGTGTTATGTGGGGATTCAACTACCCAAGGAGGTAACCACATAGTATTACTATTCATGAATTAGCACATCGACTAAATTCGAGAGAACACAAACTCTTGAGGGACATAAAGGAAATAAATAAATAAAAAGAAGAAATATATGGGAGAAGGAGGAGAGATCATCATTGAAATAAATAAATAAAAAGAAGAAATATATGGGAGAGGGAGGAGAGATCATCATCGTCGTCAAAGATTTTTCTCAATTAATTTAATTGGGGTCATCTACACGAATCTGTTTTATGAAGATGAAGCCATAAGTCTCAATATCATTTTTCATTACTTGAAACTATATGTCTTTGTGGGCTTACCCCGCTTTTTTTTTAACCTTCCACTTGAACTAACTTGTACCTATTATATTGGGATTGTGGCACACATGGCCAAATCATCCAAGTCTACTCTCTTTAATCTCATCGCCGATTGTTGCCATACATAAATTTTTCCGAATGTATTCATTTTGAATTATATCCATTCTTATCTTGACCATCAATCTCGACACTCATCAATCTCAACACTCTCATCTCTACTGCACTCTTTCTTGAGATTTGATGTAAAGGCGGGAGATATAAAAGAAACAGGAAAAAAATTTAAGGCCATGGCAATGATATAACAAGTCCATATAGATAAAGAGAGAGAAAAAGAGAAACCAAGATATTTGATCGTTTTACCCGTAAAAACCCCAACGTGATCTTGCGGTTTTGGTAAGGAGGTCGTAATCGGCGCAATTGGGAACACCATTAACACGATTATATGCACACATTATCCCACTCGCATGCCCTTCTTCCACGCACCTTTGGAATGGTGGCTGATAAGTATCTGCTAAATCCTGTGAAGAAACCTGACAAAAACAAGAGAGAGAGGAATCAGTACCATTTTGTGCACAAACATGAATAACCCACATATCAAGACATAGTGAAACCACTTATTCACCCAAAAAACCGACTCTGTGAAATCGCTTATCAGGAGTTCAGGACAGAGAAGAAAGATGCAATGAAAAATCTCTTAAGAGAGAGGTGACTGTAACACAAGTAGTCCAAATATAATGAGAATTACTAGTCAGAATAAATTTTTAATGAAAATTAATTTTCAATAAAGAAATTTTCATGAAAATTAGTCATCAGATACTATATGAAGAGCACAATTTGGGTGCTAATCCTTCTGCCTACACGTGGGAAACAGAGATGAATACCTTTATTTAGTGTACCAAAACCACTGTAAAATCAGAGCAAAAGAGGCCACCAAGTAAATTACGTCAGAGCCAGTAATCAGTAGAACTTTTGATGAAAAAATTCATCAGAGAGAGAGTTTGTGTGTGTGACTAAAAAAGCACAATTCGGTTGTTAATTTCTCCCCCTACACAGAATGTAGAGAAACAAATACTAATTCCATTGATTTGTCAAAAAACCTTTATTTAGAGGACTGTAAATGTGAAAAGAGAGAATAAACAAACCTTTATTTATAGGACTGTAAATGTGAAGAGACAGAGAGGAAGGAAAGAAAAATCCAAACTCACAGCGGCGTTGAACGTATAACGCGTGGTCCCTTCCCATTTATCCAAATCATAAGCCGTTAAGTGTTTACAACAAGCCGAAGCCCTCAATCGAACCGTAGGCCCTCTGGACCCATCAATGGAATCACCCTGTAAACCCCTCACATATGCCACTGCGTATTTTCCTGTTACAGTGGGATCTTCTCCTGGTGTTTCTTGCCCTCTACCCCATCTTGGGTCCCTAAAGATATTGATATTTGGCGCCCAGAATGTTAATCCATTAGCTTGTCCAGCGTTGTATATTGCTCTCGCCTCTTTTCCGGCCGCCTGAAAACAATTTCCGGTCACCCCAACAAGAAAAGAGAAATAAAGTGTTGCCCAGGGCTCAAGTGGGGAGCATTACTGTTGAAAGCTTGAGGTTTTGAGACCCAACTTTGAAAATAAAATAAAGAGCTAGAGAGAGAATGAGTCTTATACCTGTCCGATTTGGTACCAGATCTCTCTGTTAAAAGAAGAAGCCGTGAGAATGACTTGAGGGAAACTTGTTGCAGAGCGAATGGTGCCATTGAATCGGATCCCAGGCCCAATGTTTGAGACACCATGAAGAGATTCAGACCACCATTGATAGCTTGGGATACCAAGCCTTGAAATTGCAGGAGCAGTGTTAACTAGCTGAGAGACTTTCTCTTCTAGAGTGAGGTGAGAGATCAAGTCCCACACCCTCTCATTGATAGAGAGAGAAGTTGTGCAAAATTTGAAGGAGGATGTGGAAGGGTTGGATTGGTCACAGGCAAATGGGGGAGAGGCAATCACATGGATGAAGAAGAGAGAGAAGGTTAAACCCTTACAAAATCCAGAGGGTGTAGGAGTAGGAGCCATGGAAGAACCGATCAATTTTGTTTGCAGGACGTATGAAATATATATCTATATATCAGGACAAACAGAGTACAAATAAGGAAAACTGTTTGATGTGGGCTAGACAGCATTTCTACATATGCAATTCAGAAAAAGTGTAAAGATGGATGCAAATAGGCGTTCCATCTTAAAACAATATGGCAATTAAAAGTCCAAATGCTTTTTTTTTAATTTATTATTTTTAAATTTATTTATTTTTTCATATTCATGATATTCATGTTAAAGATTATTTGCTTTAAAAAATTAAGTCTTAAAATTCATCTCAAAAATAAATTTATTTAAAAGCCCGCGTTTCTATACATGCGGGCTTGGCCGCATAGAAACCAGGTCGAATAAATAAAAGTCAAGAAACGTACCTGCCAAAGAGTTACGTGGACCAATGTCAGTTAATGATTAAAGAATTTAAGACAGTAGTAAATGTAGGGTGTTGCTCAAGTTGAGAGAGAGAGAAAGAGCGTGTCACAAGAAAGGAAAAAGTTTATACCTGAAAATGTAGGAGTATTGATGCACTTCAAAAATCCACCGGAAAAAATTATTTTAATGCTAAAAAAACCCCCTAATTGTTCGTCTCTATAATGAGATGTATGAATATAGTAAAAAATACCATTCATTTTCAAAATTTTCATATGTTTATAGATCTACTTGATTTGAGATAATTCAAAAAATTATTTATACCAAAATTTCATTTTTATAATAAAATTTGGAGGTACATTTTAATTGAACTGTTTAAAATTACAACCATATAGAAACCACACCCTACAAGAAATATTGAGTGAGCAAGTGCAAGAACATATAGTTTCTAACAATGGTTTAAAAAGCGAATCGATGATCCGGATCGGGCACCTCAAAAATCGATTTGGATCGACGAATCGACGATTCGGATCGGGATTCGGCTGAATCGATCAGATTAAAGCTTCAAAAAAATCCGAAAAAATCATTAAAATTCATTATAAATATTGTTTTTTAGAAATTCAATAAGAAATGAGGGTACTCCATTAAGAATTCTCATTTCTTTGCATGAATATGCGAATATTGATATGTTCTTTCCCTACATGAACTACTATTTATCATTTAATTTATATCACACAAAAGGATAAACATAGAATTATCATGGAATAAGTATATCAACATACATGGACTACAATAAAGCATACAATTAGTAACATACGATCTAAAAATAAAATAACATACGACGTCGTTCTTCTTCTTGGTCACGCTGGTGCCATTGATTGAATTCGTTTGACAATTCATTTATTCAATCTAAAAACGAATCATCGATATTAGCAGGCGTCTAACTGTACCCAAATCCCTGAGTGTTAGTGTTCTGTTGTGTTCCCAATCCAAAATCCCCGAAGCTTGTCCATCCTTCATGCTCACCTACACTATCGTGCTCATCCCTACATTGTTGCTATTGGGACTCGATATGTGAACAATATGGCTGGGATAGGGTTGCCTCAGAATCATCATCTCTCTTATTTTCCCTTAGACCCCCTTCCCATTCTCTCTCATTATGTGCAATATCACCAACATCTCGAACGAATTGTGGATACGTTGGCTGACCGCTTCCTCTTTCATGCTGCTCATCACCTTCTTCAAGATCTTCCTCATCGATAGCCTCAAGGAACGCTCTCTTGTGCAACACTGGCTCCTCCTTTTCTACTACCCATTGGTCTGCTGTGTCTGTGACAAATATTGTGTCTAAGTCTATCGAGCCATAGTCTTTAAGCTTCCTTCTTATTTGTCGCTCTTGGAGTTTTAAGTTATAATGAATGTATACTAGTTTATGAAGCTTTTCCGAAGCGAGTCGATTCCTCCTAGTAGTGTGCAACCATTGGAACATACTCCAGTTGCGCTCACAGGCAGTAGCAGAACATGTCTGGGAGAGCACATTGATTGCTATCATCTTTAGGTGAGGTGCATCAGTATCATATATCTCCCACTATTCAGCTGGATTAAAGTGCAAAAAGTATTGTAAGGGCAAGAACAATTCATAAGATTAAATATATGAATGAACAAAATATTAGCGAGGGGATAACCTGGATCCATCTTAGTTCGAGAATTCCTGGCAAGTCTAGAGAAAAAATCTGTATAAGTCACACATGCCAAATATTCATATATCTTAATTACAAATATGCAAGATAATATAATAAAAAAAGCAAGCTCCAAACATGCATACAACTCAATTATCAAGAACATACATTTTCTGTATTAAAAATTTAATAATAAAATTGATATTTGCAAGCTAATATAATTATCATACATGATATTTTACAATGATATTCACTTCAATTCCTCATGATAATACAGTTTAACAACAT
>NW_006494904.1:3312598-3329908 GCF_000471905.2 Amborella trichopoda
CAGTCCACTATTTTTTAACAGACATCACTCTTATTTTCTATAAAATCCAACTCAAATTGAATTAATATAATCAAATTGAATATATCTAATGATAAACCACACTACAAAGAATCAAAACCCTATAAATTTAATACATGATTTGTAAAATATTGACTGGATTTGACGCATGGGCGAAAAAAAAAAAAAACAGAGTTTTTACCTGTTCTTCATGCATCCTTTCCTTCGAACTCAAAATTGATATGTATTCCTCCAAGATAATCACAAATTATGAACACAAAATTCTGATCAACACTCTTACAATCACTCAGCCTGAAATTTTACAAAAAATGAAACTTTATTTCGATTGAAATCACTGTAATGGCAGAAACGCTAGAACTCACTCTTCAATCCAAATTTGTTGATAAAAAACGGTAGTTTTAATTCGTTTTATTGAATGAAAATTATTCGAAATTTGAATTAAAGCCTGTAAGATTCGTTCATAAGGCTGAAAACGTTGAAAATCGATCACAAAATGACAAAAAAATCGAAATCCCGTGAAGAACACTGTGCAGCCCGTGTTCTTCCGGGTGACTCAGTCTGACTCGGACGGAATCTCGAGTCTACTATCGGGAATCGCCCGGTTCTCTCTAGACAAGGGCGATTCCCGTTTTATGTGCGGAACCGGCTCGTCCGGTGGCGATTTCGGAGTCGAACCGGGTGAGTCCGGTTCAACTCAACGGTTTTTTAAACCTTGGTTTCTAATTATTAGATTTTAAATTTTAAAAAATAGTGCAATAGTTTCTAATTATTAAATTTTAATTTTAAATAAATAATGAGACTTAAATGTAATCGGGTTTAGGTCGAGTAGACCCGACCTGACCCATTCCCATGCCCACGGGAGAAAGGGGGAAAAGATATGAGAGAGTAAAAGGATAGGAATGGACGGGGAAACAAAGAAGGGCCCATTTCCCGCGACAGGAGGATGAGCTGGGGATTCCTTTCGCGCCATAATTCAAAAAGCAGAGAGCACGGATCCTGACTTTTTTGCTATTATACAAGAAAAAAACAAAGAAGATGGTCTCAAGCTCCTTTCAAAGGAGGCCGGCACGATTCCGTATTATTATTTTAACAAAGAATAAATGAAATGTTGGTGTATGAGTGCGTTTCTCCAAGAAGAGGCACGTGATTTGCAGGAGACCAAACAACAAATAAAAGGTCATTCTCTTTTATTCGAAAAGGGGTGCAACATTTTAGTTTAGATCGACTGCTTATGATGGTGCCTGTTTTATGATTCTACGATATGGATCATGGTTAGGTAGAAGGCCCTCACATTTGAACATGGTAGACTACTCATTTCCCACCGTTGGATCAGTTGGGAGGGAGGCGATCCCCTGTGTAACCTATAAAAAATAAAATGTAAGGAAATTTAGTAAAATACTTATAAGAGATGAACTATTCATTGTTTACCTATTTATAACTATGGGAAAAGTTTATATAAAGCCGAGGCTCTAAACAATCAAATTTGAGCCTATTTCAAAATTTTCACTATAAGAGGTTGTTTTAATGCTTAAATATGTTCAAATTGATCATGTCAACATCAAGATACATGGACATAAAAAAAAATTTGGATTTCAAGTGTTGAAAATATTGTATTTTGTAACGCATTTTTAGATCGTCAATTTTCAAGATTTTCAAGTTTTAACTTTATAAGTAAATATGAAAATACAATTTAAGGCTATTACAAAGATTTTTAATATTGAAACCACATTTCTCAATACTATTTGAAGGTAGGCTCTAATTTAATTCTTTATAGCCTATGCAATATACAAACTGCACCCTATAACTCTATTCCAAACCCTTAATCATGCATTTTTTGTTGGGTATTTTGAAATAATATCAGACGAGATGATGGGTACGATGTTAAATAGTTCATCCTCATGAGTATTTGGATGAATTTCCCTAAAATATTTCCCCGTCCACTTGTTGAAGACACATGGCCCACCAAATTTCAAATTTACAGTCTGTACTGTAATTTTTAGGAAGCATTGTGAACTAACATTTGGGTCTACTACAATTCCCTAGCACTCCCCATTAGGCTTGAGAATTTACTCGGTTTGAGTTCGAAACCCAAATTTCAGATCCCATCCGAATCCGGGTATGTATCTAATATTTGGATCTAATAGGTCGGATCTTAATAGTAATTTAGATCAGATTTGAGTACAGGTGGATCTGATCCACATCCAACCCAATTATTCCGATATATATATATATATATATATATTGTTAGATATTATTTTATAGTTATAAAAATTATATATAAAATAATTTTTGGATCTGATCAAATCAGGATCCAAATCCTATGTATACATACCCAAATCCAGATCTCGATGGATTCAGACCCAATCCAAGCCATTCTCAACCCTAATCCCCATCCATTAGATATCAATAATGGACGGTTGAGGGTGTCGTTTCTCCGCTCAAAGTCTGCAAATAAATTCGATGAATCTTGAGTAGAAGAACAAACATACCAAAGTCATCCGATGTAATCTGCTAGTAAGTAGAGCTAGGAACTGTAGTAAATCCAATTGATAACATACTTGCATTAATGGCTAAATATTCAAAGTAGTACCACCTATCGTGCCATACTTCCACAGTTTGCGCTAAAGTTGTCTTTGCATCTCCCAAAGGTAAGTATAACCGCACCAATATTACACATATTTTATAAGGAAAAAGTTTATATGAGGATGCTACCTTATATGTAGAACTACGGATGCCCCTCAAAATTCCTTTTGAAACAGGTAGTTTTAATGTTGAAAAACCCTTTGATTGGTCATCTCGACATCGAGATGTATGACTATGAAAAAATAAAATGATTTAAAGTCTCAAAAATAGTGCATTTTACAACATATTATCTACACCATCCATTTTTAAGATTTTCATATATTTATAGATCTACTTGATTTTAACCAAATTTAAAATTTTATAATTAGATATAAAAATAGATTTTGAGATAATCCTAAGAACATTTTACATCAAAATTATATACCATGATAAAATTTGAAGGGGCACCTTACTTCTACACCTACGGATGTGTCCGTACGCAAAACCTGAAAATCACACAATAGCTCTAAATCACCATTGGGTGACTTCCTGCCTATATTATTGATGATGATGATGATGCAGGGCCCGTGGGGATAAAGGCATGCTAGACCTGAAATGTCCAAGCCCGGCCCATTGTTAGCCCTAAATAAATGTGACAACAATATGGATAGGGGCATACATTCTCTTGAGACATGGGTGGTTTGTGACAATGTCAAAGTATCGTGCTTTTGCGGGAGTATAATGTGTAGTTGGTCCATAGTATAAAAAAACTATATATGAAAGTTTTTTCCATCCGAATTTTGAGATCCACCTAAGATGCACTATATAAATCAATGTTGTCAATTTCGTTTTGCTTCGGCCAAACCGAAGTCTATGGATTTTTGGCGTAGACTGAAGCAAAACGAAGCTTCGCTGCCTCCGCTTTAGCTTACTTCAACCCACATCGGTATATGATTCAACCTCTTTGGCCAAAGCTTCGACCACTTTGGCTAAAGCATAGAACTGTCTTTTTATTTGTTATTTTCAAATTTTTAGTTTTAAGTTTTTATTACTTTGATATATTTATATACGGGTGCGGTTTGTATAGAGCCTATGCTCTAAACAATCAAATTAGAGCATACCTTCAAATAGTGTCGAGAAATGAGGTTTCAATATTGAAAATCTTTTTTATAGCCTTAAAATACATTTTCATCTTTCTTTATAGTGTTTAAAGCTTAAAAAATAGTATAGATCAAGAGATCTATAAAAAACTTTAAAATCTTGAAAATTGACTGTCCAAAAATACGTTACAAAGTATACTGTTTCCAAAACTTGAAATCCATTTTTTCTTATGTCCATACATCTTGATGTCGAAATGATCAATTTGAACATATTTAGGCATTAAAACAACCTCTTCTAGTGAAAATTTTGACGTAGGCTCTAATTTGATTGTTTAAGGCCGTGGCTCTATATAAACTTTTCTCATTACTATATAAATAGGTACTTTATTAATATTAAAAAAATTAAAATATTCCAAAGTCTTCATCCAAATCGACCGAAGCACCAAATTACTTCATTTTTTCGACCAAAACAAAACAAAGACTCCCAAACTAATCTGACAACACTGATATAAATTTCAAGGCAAAAATACCATTGAGTTAAACACTTAGATATGACCATCTTTAATATCAAGACATTATGTTTTCATGCACATAAAATTATATTAACTTTTTTTTTTTTTTTTCAAATTTAGGTTGAAAAGGTTGCATCCCCAAAATTTGGGGCCTAAAAATACCCTAGATTGGATTTTAACAAGAGAATGAATGGATGAAATGATCCCATCGTTCTACACAATACCAATATTTTCTAATGCCGACCGAATAACTTTTCCACGGGATATATCATGCGATCCCAATCACTCATTCTTTAGGAAGAAAATGATGGCCGATTTGATCCATCTTCATCTATGGTCATGAATAATATTTCCTTAAACTTTGGAAACATTTTTTTAATTCGTTGCCCTGGGTGGGAGTTTTTCCCTATCCAGATATCTCGAAGAGAGGTTTGCGCAGCGTCGTCCTAATTTTATCTCAAGTTTTTGAAACTTGCTGCCACCAACCTTAATTTTTAAAAAAAGGAAAAAGTTTATATAAGATTGAGGCCCTAAACAATCAAACTAAGGATTACCTAAAAAATTTACTAAAATAACTTATTTTTATGTTGAAAAACCCTCAAATCCAAACATTATGGCCATGAAATACAAGGACATAAAAAATAAAAAAAAAACAGTGAATTTCAAGTCTTGAAAATAATGCATCTTCTAATGCATTATTTAAACCATCAATTTTTAAGGTTTTCAAGTGTTCATAGATCAACTTGATCTTTACTATTTTGGAAGCTTTAAATCTTATAATTAAAGATGAAAATAATTTTTCAAGCTATCATCGAGATTTTTAGTGCTAATACGACTTTCAACACTATTTGAAGGTGTGTGTTCTTTTGATTGTTTAGAACCTCAGCCCTATACAAACCACACCCTCTGAAAAAAGGAAAAAAGAAAAAAAGTTTAGGCACTTCATCATAGCTCATCCTAAGTTTTTAGAACTTTCACTAGATGGTTGCCACATAGAATCTTGACCGATCCTTTCGGTTTTGAACGGCATGCTTGTTAGCTCCCAGGGCTTTTGAGTGCATTTTGCCCCAATATAGGGTAGATATCATTGTTAGCAAGTCGGAGAACAATAAAATATCAGCCAGACCAAAGCATAGGTAATAAATCGGTTTTATTTCAAAAAGTCGAAGGAAAAAATCATGTAAAAAATACATTTCATTAAAAAATAAAGAAATTATCGCTAATATACCTATATTTTACTATAATCAGAAAAAAAAACCCTCAATTTTTCAAAACCTCACCTACATCCTTTCTCACAAATTTTGGTTCTTTTTTTAACAAAAATAACATTCACGGTAGTCGTTTTACCGTACATAACATTATGGTAATTTAAATATAGTAGTAAGTTGAAGGACTATTACTGTAATTAAAATACCTTAATACTTTAATAGATATCATTAGGGTACTTTAAGCACCGTAAAACTATGGTTATAACCGTGAAGCCAATTACGGTACTTTAAGTACGGTAAAAACTGAAATCAATTTTACGGCATTTTAAGTACCATAAAAACTAATTCATGATATACGGGACTTAAAATGCCCAAGAACATTTTTTCCTTATTATATTTATCTCTTTCATCCTTATATTTTTTTTATGTTTATCACTTATTTCTCTCTCATCCTTTTTAATATATATATCTTATTTCTCTCTCTAAATCTTTGTCTCCTTAACTGGGATATTAGGCCATGTCCAAATTGGCTCGTAGAGTAAGATTGTAGAGAGAAAAAGAAGAGAAAAAAAAAGAATGCGAAAAAAAATCATATATATATATATATAAATATGAAAAAAAATTAGATGGAGAAATAATAGATAAACATAAAAATAAATAGAGTTAGAGATGAAATCGATAAATATAAACAGAGAAAAAGAATAGATCAACATAAAAGAAATCAAAAATGAAATAGATAAATATAAAAAGGGTTTGCCATATGACATGACTTAATGTTTACGGAACTTAAGAGTCAATGTAAGTTTACGGTACTTAAAGTACCATATAAAATGCCCTCAGTATTACAGTACTTAAAATACCGTATAAAGTTCTCTAAGTATTACGGTAGTTAAAATACTGTATAACATGCACTAATTGTTACGGTAATACGACTACTGTGAAAGTCATTTTAGTAAAAAAAATAAAAAATCAAAAGCAAGGAAAAAGGGTGTAGACGAGATAAACGAAAGTTTGGGGATTTTCCAATTAAACTTAAATTAAGGTATATCTAAGATAATTCCCCTAAAAAATAAGGAAAGCTATATAATCGTGAACAATTCAGATCTAGTTAAAAAAAAAAAACGTAGTGAACAAATCAAATATGTAAAGATGACACAATATAAGATTATGATTTGCAGCTATTATATAGATTTATTAAAGCAATCAATAGTTTTATAGCTTTACTAGTGTCAATAGAACAATATTTAACAATTTTTTGTTGAAAAATTCAATAAATCCAGCAACAATATTTACTTTGTTGTCACATCACAAAACATATTATAGATTTATTGAGAACACAAAACAAAACAACAATAATACTAAACACATGAACTAATTAGCACATAACAAGAACTGTGAAGCAAGGTATATGATTACTTTTTAAAGCAAAAAAAACAAAAAACACCCTCAATATAAGATTGCAGCTAATTTAAAGAAAATACAAAGACCCAAATATGTGAAATAGTGGTCCATCCAAAATGCTATGTTGTATATACCAATAAAATACAAAAATAAAAAATAAAATATGAAAAAAATCAAAGTTCTATATGCATAAAAACAACAACAACAATGCTTAAGAAAATTTGAATCTCACACTGAATTCGTATCTACCTAAATATTTAGTATCATTGAATCTCTTTCTTGCTCTTTATAAAGACGCTAGGGGTTTAAAGAAAAAAAATAGATATTTCACTAGGTTACTCTTCATCTAATTTTGCTTGTTATTTTAAGATATATGATTGTTTTAAATATTTTTTTTTTTAAGAATATGTTGTTTGTATTTTTTCGCACACATTTTTTTTAAAGGGCACTAATTGGTTAATTTTTTCATGAAATTTCATATTTATTCCAAAATACAATAATAGTAAGTTAATGAAGAAATAAAGTTACTTGCCAAAAAAGATAATAATAATAATAAATAAAATCCGTGGGAAGAAGTTTTTTTGAAATATTTTTTTAAAAAAATAAAATACTAATCTATATCGGATCCATTAAAAAAAGTTGCTTTTTGAAGATGTTTTGAAACCCTCGGAGTTTTAAATGCATTTCAAAAAATTGGGGATTTTTGAATTATCGCCACGGGATAGTTTAGGGGTTCAAAGTTCTCTCTCTTCCCGAATGTTGATCCTTGCCCGGTTCCCTGCTTCCCCAAGCCCACCCATCATAGAAAACCAGCAAAAACACTCGCCCAACAACAATACCAAGAATTCAAATCACTCATGTGCAAATATGATTAGAGCTTTCTCTCAAGGACCAGAACCCATGAAAGCCCTCATAATCTACAAAGACCTGCACACTCAGGGCTTCTCTCTCGATCACCACAGCTTTCTCTCTCTAACCAAGGCTTGCGCGCACCTAAACCTGCTCTTCGAGCTCAAAATGGTCCATGCCCACTGTTTAAAGTCGGGTTTCCAATCACACATTTATATACAAACAGCACTGATACATGCTTATGGATCATGTAGTGCTTTGCATTTTGCCTGCCAAATGTTTGATGAAATGTACGAGAAAAATGTAGTATCGTATAATGCCTTGATCTCGGGTTATGGGATGTGTGGTGATATGTTTAACGCACGTAAGTTGTTTGACGAAATGCCTGAGAGGAATTTGATATCTTGGAACTCTATGCTTGCTGGTTATTCTAGAGCTGGGCTAGCCCATGACGCATTGAGGGTACTGAGAGAGATGCATGAGTGTGGAGAGAGGCTCGAAGAGGCCACTATGGTTATTGGGCTATCAGTCTGTGCTAGCTCTGGGGCCTTGCGCATGGGCGAATGCATTCATGGATATTTAGAGAAGAATTTGTGCAACTGTATGGAGAAGAACTCAAGTAACACCATGGTGAATAACTTAAATTGCTCTATGGATGGAGATTTGAATTATTTAGGAGTGTCTAGTAAAGTTTCTTTGCGAGACTCAGGTTCATTTGATCGATCGCTTGCTTTGAGAAATGCTCTAGTGGACATGTATGCCAAATGTGGGGATATAATGAGGGCCTTCTCAGTCTTTGAGAGAATGCCTGATAGAAATGTGATTTCTTGGACTGCGATGATTTCGGGTTTCGCCCTTCATGGGATGGGAGAGAAGGCCTTGAGCATTTTCTCGAGAATGCAAGAGGTTGGTGTGAGGCCTAATGCAATAACATTTACTGGGGTTTTGCGTGCCTGCAGCCACGTGGGTTTGGTGAATGAGGGTATGCATTTCTTCAATGTAATGAGTAGAAATTATCATATTAAGCCCGGTTTAGAGCACTACGGCTGCATGGTTGATCTCTTTGGCCGGGCAGGCATGTTAGAGTATGCTTTTAAACTGGTGGAAACGATGCCAATTGAGCCCGATAATGTAATTTTGCGGAGCTTGATTAGCTCATGTAGAGCATATGGCTATCTCGAGCTAGGCGAAAAAGTGGCCAAACACCTTATCGAATTGGAGCCTAAAGATGAGGGAGTCCATGTTCTTCTATCCAATATATTCGCCAAAGCTAAACGCTGGGTTAACGTGAGGAAGGTTAGGAAAGCAATGAAGGATAATGGAATAATGAAGACCCCTGGTTGTAGTTGGATTGAGTTGAAGGATGGTATACACGAGTTTCTTCAAGGTGATCAAAGACACCCACAAAGCAGAGCGATATATGAGATGCTTGAGGATATGATGAAGCAAATGAGGCTGCGCGGGTATATCCCAAATACCTCAGATGTGTGGCTTAACATACACGAAGAAGAGAAGGAGACGGCTCTTTCAGTGCATTGTGAGAAGCTTGCTGTTGCCTTTGGGCTCGTGAGCACGAGACGAAAGACCCCAATTCGGGTCATGAAGAACCTTCGAATGTGCAGTGACTGTCACTGTGTGTTGAAGGCAGCATCAAAGATTTACGATAGGGAGATAATAATGAGGGATCGAACCCGATTTCATCATTTCAAGGACGGTTATTGTTCATGCAAGGACTATTGGTAATAGGAGGAGAGTGAGCATACCATTTAGGATGGCTATTCAGTTCACAAAAGCCACCCCAATCTTGATGAAGGATTGTGGCACAACTCAAAAATAATGCTAGGTCAGCATGTTTAGGCTTTTGGGACAAACTTCAAGGGATTGAACCCTTGACCTCCCTCACCTAAACTGATGTTATCTACCACTAAGCCGACGCTCAAGAGACCGGATTGAACCCTTGACCTCCTTCACCTAAGCTGATATCATCTACGCCTAAGCTGAAGCTCAACAGATCGGATTGTGGCAACTTGATTATTACTTGGGGAGTAACAACCAAGTTGAGTGGTCTTCTGGACTACCAACATTGGTCATCAACTGAACAAGCAAGAAAGTTGAGTGGACTTGGCCACTTGAGAATGGCTTGAGACCATGATATTTTTATTCTTTTGTAAATATGTGATATAAATACGATTGTTGAGACTGCAGGTTTGGTTCACATGAAATTGTTTTTTAAAAATCATTTTCACATAAAAAAATTCTGTCACGTGGTTAAGTGTGGGAATATTTTCGTACCAATTAGTTTTAATGAATCTTTTCACATCAATTGACAATTGATTCATGTAAAAATATTCCCACAATTAATCACATGAGAGAACTTTTTCATATAAAATGAGAGAACTTTTTCATATAAAATGTTTTCTAGAAAACAACATGCAAACCAAACGTGCTATTAATAAATTGATTTTTTTTCTTATGATGATTGGATTATCCTACTTTAGTGCTTTGATTATGTAATACATGTGAGGCACTAAATCCCTTGGGGAAAATACCCTCCCTCTTCCGGATAAGGGTTTGGCAAGCCTTTATTTTCATGGTTGTGAAAAGGATTTCATGAATTTCTCGAGGTTTACATTTTTTTAATAAGAGAATTTACATTTGACGTGCCAAATCCTAGCTTCTTTTAAGTATGGACCTGGTTTCTATGCGGCCAAGCCCGCACATATAGAAATGCGGGTCAAATAATAAATCCATTTTTGAGATGGATTTTTTTACTTAATTTTTAAGGATATGTAATCTCTAACATGGAGATAATGATTATGAAAAAAAAAAAAAGAATAAATTTGAAGAATTCTATAATAACTCTAGTAAGAAAACATTTGGACCGTTAGTTTTTCATTGTTTTGGATTGAACACCTACTTGTGTCGATGCTTTACACTTTTGGAACACATAGTCATGCGGTCCAGCCCGCATGAAACAATTTTCCTTTAAATTATTCAACAAATAAATTATTGATTCAATCACTTGTACATCTGCCAAAAATAAGTATTCAATCAGGTCCGGTGACTGACATTTGGTCTTTAAATAACCTTTTGGCCATTTAACCTTGGACCCTTAAAAAATTGGGTCTAAGAACATGAAAAATGGCTGAAATTTGGATAGCATGTTTGTAATACCTAAGATTAGATATCCACTTTTTTTTGTTGGTATCCGAGTTCTATTTAGGGAGCTTTTCATCCATCAATGGCTTGGGGTTTCTTAGATATGAAAGTAGATAAATAGTCTTGGAATGTCTAAAATTTTGAGTATTCCAAATTAAAGATCCACCAAGTTCTGATGCCATTAGGGACTCTATGAGCTCCCTTTATGTGGTGCTCGATCAACGACGTGTTTTAATGATCGATAGTCCAGCCTCAGGGCGTCATGCTAGGTTTCAGTATCACTATAGATAGACTCTGATTTAAATCTCATATTCTTATTTAACAAATTTCAATCCCTCAATGATTAAATGTTCAGTAGATGGTTGAAAGTAGGTAATGTTAAAGTTCAGAATCCTACGTTTAATAAAACAAGGGATATTGCCATCACCAAGATTCTCTCATGAATTAAAAAGTATCTTTCAATCTTTGTTTTAAGCGAACTAGGATCCTAGCGACAAAATACTCTGATTCGATTGATTTTGCAAAACCCATTTTAAAACTTGCCCAATATGAATGTGATCCGCAATTAATATAGAAATTTCATTGCTCTCACATTTTGGTCAAAATATATGGTGCCATTCGCGATCGATCGCTCATTCTTAGGTGGACAGTCGTCATCAACGTCATAGCTTTTTTTCAATTAATTATAGTTGGTTACACAAATCTTGGTTTGTCATTTTGTTATATTAAATGTCATATCTTGGGAATTAAACCATAAATCTCTATATATTTTATCTTTACTTTCAATCATGTCTTGTTTAACTTAAAATTAGCTTTTCACTTAAATTAACTTGCACATCCTAACCAATGCCGTACTAAGTTTGTGTAGCACACAATTAGTCCTCCTAAGTCCACTCTCTCATTTTATCGTCTATGGTGCCACATCTAAATTCTCTTAATATATTCATTTCAAATTATATCTCTTCTTATTTTGTTACTTATCCATCTCGACATCATCATCCGCTGCATTCATTCTATGGGTATTTGTTTTATAACCGCCCAAAGTTATACCCCATAAAACAAAGCTAGTATCGCAATTGTCTTTTATTCCTAACCTCCCCAAAAATTCATTTTTTGGGGTGAACCCAAATATTGTATACAAAACGAGAAACGAACCATCATCGATCTCATTAAAAACCAACTAAAGCAATTCCATTAATTTCTCAAACCATTTACCCTACTACTCTCACTTGATTTACAGCTTTTTCCCCTCTCTCTCTCTCTCTCTCTCTCTCCTGTCCCATTTCACGTGTTGCCGTTTACCCTGTACCCTTTTGTTCACAAATCGAGATCCATGGATTTAGTAGATCCGGGTTACAGCGCACGGATCGCTTAGTGATTTGATTGAATCTAGAGAAAAAGCAAACTTTGCCCACTATATAACTCCTTCCCTCTTTCTCTCTCTTCAAATAATATTGTCATTTTTCTCTCTCTCTCTATTTTTACCCTACCCCACCTGCAAAGTACAATGATTATTGTTTTCTTTTACTTCACGCTCTACGAGTTCTGGTTCTCTCGGAAATGAGAAGTTCATCCTTTCTTGTCCGAAGAGCTCTCTCTCTTGTCAATGAAGTCTCTCTTAAATGAAGTCAACTTCTCATGTCCAAGAGCATTGCAACCGTGTGTGGGTATTAATGGTTCAGGTCGGATCGGGTTGGAACCGATTGGGCTGGGTCCTAGTTGGACTCAGAGCGGCTTGAACCTGTACTTAGTCCATTTCATTATATTTAGACAATGACGAAGTCTCTATTGGGCTTAGGTTTTATAAAAACAAAACAAATCCTCGCCTCAAATTCTAATTCAAAAAGCACTTCCGGCTATGGAAAGTCTATATGATAGCCGTAAAATCATTTTCTAACACCGACAATAAATTTTAAAACTTAAAAAATGATACATTGTGAACACTTATGTTTAGGCGAAATAGATCTAGATAATTTGTTATAACATACACTATTTGTAGAGCGTAAAATCCTAATATTTTTTTACAACCATAACGTTCAAGCCGAGATGATCCAATGTAAAGGTTTTCTAATAGTTGAATCACAATTTTGAACAAGTTATTGGATGAGGCTTTACTTATTTCGATAGGGCCGGAGCCCTAACAAACCATTTTCCTTCAAACAAAGCCTAATTGGGTTTAGATGAAAGATAAAAAAATTAATTAATTATAAATGATTCCATAATATATTGTATTATAAATAAATTTATAATATATGAATATTATAGCATATAGACAGCTTTTCTCAAGTTCATCGACTTATATGTGCATTTGCATCTACCCTCTAAAGTTCATTTTAAATATGGATTTTGGGACTTAAAATTTTAGAGATTCATAATTTAGGGTAGGGTGATCTTGAAAATGAAATAAAAGTGAAATTTGTAAAAATATTCGTTTAATTTTTTTTGCACCATCTATTTTGGGTGCCCTTTTCTTAATGTTTATATTAAAAATAAATAAATGGTGTCCCTTGACTTAAAAACTATTCCATACTCATATTATATATAAAAAGCAGGTCATGTTCGGTTAGACCTAGATGTAAATGTACTTTTAGACGCAAAATTGTCTCATTGGGTCCAATATGAGTATGGACTCATACTTGCGCCAAGTCAACCCATCGGATGGGTTGCTACCCTTGTCAACTTGTCATGCATGAACATTTGGTTAGCCATCTTCAAATCAGTGTTTATAACCCGGTAATTTCCAATTCGAGTCATAAATCTGGATGCAGGATCAATTAGGACCGAACAGATTCTGAAATAGTATGGTCCTGGCCGAGTGCCCTAAACCCTTTTTTATTTTTTTATTTTTTCTTTAAGCTTATGTCCCCCTAAATCCCCACCCAAGAAGTATATTATATATATATATATATATTTTAAAAATCACCCATATGATTTGAGAACGATCTGAATTGTATATCCAATCGATTCAAATCAAGAGCGATAGTAGACAATCTGCCCCAACAACCCATTTTAACAAGAGATTATATACAATGATACCATTTACCTTTCGTATAAAGAGGTCGCAATTGCCTGTAACTATCTGATGTGAAATCCAATATATTGGATGTGTCACAAAGTTCGAGAAAAATTAATTTGAATATTGAGCACGGTAAATGAAATAAATACAGCCACCTAATTTCACTTCCAATAGTCAAAATTAATTGTGACCACCTTGTACAAAAGTTAAATGGTCTCATTATATCAATATTGTCATATTCGCGTTAGAGTCTTTTTCGGTTTGGTTAGAAAAACAAAGCAATTTCATAATTCGGTCAATCCAGATGAAGACTTTGGACTTTTTTTTGTATTTAATTTAAATAAATTAGATATTTATATATAAAGTATATAAAAATAATAGAAAAAATTAAAAAAATAATTTTATATAGGTATTTATTTTATGACCAAAGCGGCCCGAAGCAGACCCGAAGTAGGCCAAAGCAACCCGAATTTGATTGAAGCGACAATACCACACTTTTCTTTGCTTTGATTTATGCTTAAATTCTGAAGACTACGGCCTCTTCGCTGAAACAAAGCGAATTTGATATCAATCCATTATATACTTTTCCTTTTAATAAACACTGCTCCAAAGCACAATCATTGTCATTGATCTGCGTCTAGTTTTCTCGCATGGGCAACTTGTCCTGGATGATAAATGGGAGATCGAAAGTGATAGTGTTTTTTCCGTCAAGTCTTGCTACAATCTCCTATTTCATGATAGGTAGCAGTGGTCTTGCCCCCGGATTGCTCAGGTTTGGAAATGACCGATACCTCGCAAGGTTCAGGTATTTATTTGGTTGGCTAATTTGAACAGGATTTTGACAACTGACAATTTAATCAAAAGGGGTAAGATTATACCCAATGTGTGCTTATTGTGTAAAGTTCGTGATTCGGTTGCACACCTTCTCATTCATTTTCCTTTCACAGTACGCATTTGGTATTGGTTGATTGGTGTGCTTAATATAAATTTGGTTATTCCTTAACATGTGGAGGAGATTGTTACTCAATTGTCTTTACCTCACTTGACGAAAGTTGATAATATTATTTGGAAGATGGATAAATGACTCATTTTGTGGGAAGTCTGGAAAGAGACAAATAAAAGGATATTTGAAAGGGTTTCTCTTCCCATGGACAGATTGATTAACTCTATTAAAGTCACAATTTGGTCTTGGCTATCCGTGAATAGTGCAGGTTGGGGTATTTCGAAGGTTGATGTGATGACAAAATTACATAACCTTTTTCTTATGGTATTACTAGTAATAGACCGAAATGCGGTTGGTCAGCGCCCCATGCTGGTATTCTGAAACTTAATTTTGATGACAGTTCTTTAAGCAATCTTGGGTTAGCAGCTTATGGTGGGGTCCTATGGGACAGCTCTAGTAGCATCATTCTTTCTTATGCGAGTCCTTTAGGTTGTGGAACTGGAAATTTTGCTGAGCTTAGTACGTTGTTCTATAGCTTAAAGATCATTATTGATAAAAACTATGGCAGCAATTATGTAATAGAGGGTGATGCACTGAATTCGATTAAATGGTATAAGAAGGAGCAACACATTATTTGGGAGTTTCGGTCTTTATGGTTGCGGATTATGGACCTATTTTCCTCTTTGATTGTTTTTTTCTCTCATGTGTATCGAGAAGCTAATACTGTGGTGGACGAACTGGCCAAGGGTGGTGTTTTTTTATCTAATATTGTTGTTGCTAATCATGTAATATCTTTTACGTGGTTTCAATAACAATTAGTAATATTTGTCAAAAAAGAAAAAAAAGAAGGAAAAGAAGATAAATAGGGAAAGAGAAAAAACCGTTCAATAAAAAAGTACACAGAAAAAAAAAACAAAGAAGGAATATTAAATAACATATATTCTAAGGGATTGCTTCGACATAATTCCGAAAATGCCGAAAGTGTCCTCGAATTCCTCGAAGAGACCGAGACATGCCGTTAAATTGGGAAAAGGCCGGGGCACATGCTTGGTATATGGGCCCATCTTATTTTAACATTACTTTACTAAACAATTTTAGCAAGCTGGGTTTTAGGAGAATCCTAGAGAGAATTGGAAGGAAAACATTGGAGTTGATAAGGATATTTACATCACTTTCCAAGAGTGAAATGTACTGACTTTATTTATTTTAGTTTTTATATGAGGGCAGTTTGTGTAGAGCCGAAGCTTTGAACAAACGAAATAAATTATATTTTTAAATAATGTCAAGAAATAATTTTAATACTGAAAATATTTGTAATAGCTTTAACAAATGTTTTTATTTTCAAATAATGTCAAGAAATAGTTTTAATATTGAAAATATTTGTAATAGCCTTAAAATATTTTTTTATTTTTAATTATAAAGTTTAAAGTTTCATAGGTAGATCAAGCGTATCTATGAAAACGTAAAAAATACCTTACAAAATATACTATTTCAAAAACTTGAAATCTATTTTTTTTTCTCACGTCCACACATCTTAGATGGCTAGATTAATTTGGGCATCAAAATAGTGAAATTGTTGGGATGGACTCTATTTTGATTGTTTAGAACTCGATTCTACGTAATTTTTTTGTTTTTTTTTTTATTACATAAATCCCAAAGCAATCTAAAGGTATTTCGGTCATTCACACGTAGAGAGAGGAAGTGAGAGAGATAGAAAGAGAAGGAAGGGTTTTTTTTATCCTTTTTCTCTAATAAAGTTAGAAAATAGTGTTTCTGACACGTTAACAGGAGGCATTACCGTTTTGTTTTCTTGTTTTTTTAGAGAGAGAGAGAGTTGGGAAGTGGGGAGATTTAGAGAGAGGGAGTTGGGAAGTGGGGAGAGAAGAACCAGTTATTGCTTTTTATAGAGAGAGAGAGTTTTAGTCGCGTGAAGCTGTGTGAAGGGGGGGCTAGAGGCCGCCATTTTACTGACAATTTACCGCGGGGTGAATCCTTGTCTGCTGATTTAGAGAGAGAAAGAGGAGAGGAGAGGAGAGGAAGAGGAGAGAGAGAAGAGAGATGAATGGGTTTTAGAGAGAGAAAGAGATGAATGGGGTTTGGAGCAGTGAAACTCCACTGTGTTTCGGGCGCCTGTTACGCACTACGAGGTGTTTATACAGAGAGGCCTTGTGTGCCAGATTCCTCTCTTTTATAAAACCCACTTTTCATCATTTCAGGTCTCAAATGACTGCCTATCCTCTGGTTCGGTATCTCAGTACCTTTTGAACCAGAGCGTCGAATAAAAGTTTTTATTTTCTCTCTCTAAGCTTTGCCCCCTCATTCATTTGGGGCACCTACTTTTCGTAAGAACTTATTGCTGATTCCTCTGACTCAGTGAGGTAGGTTTCTTCTTTTTCTCTTTCTAGCATTGGATTAAAGAAAGTGGGTTTCAAAGTTTGGAACTTTGTCCTGCATTGTTTGTCTTTGGCTCTAGAGAGAGAGAGAGAGGAGGTTGAGAGAGAGAGAGAGAGAGAGAGAGAGAGAGAGAGAGAGAGAAGAAGAG
>NW_006494904.1:3330418-3341710 GCF_000471905.2 Amborella trichopoda
ATTGTTTGTTCTTTGGGCGTCTAGAGAGAGAGAGAGGAGGTTGAGAGAGAGAGAGAGAGAGAGAAAGAGATACAGAGATGGGTTTCTGAGCATGTGCTGTAATTTTAATTTTGGGTTTTCATGTCGAGGAAGAGGGTGACAAAGAAATGGCCATGTCTTGGTAATGTAGGTCGTGGGTTTCAGTTTTAGAAAGAAAGAGATATTTGAGGCATTTATTCTGTGCGTTTTATTTCTAAAGAGAGAAAGGAGATGAGCTTTTTTCTACTGGTTTTCACTTCTAGAGGTGCTTTGCTTTATTTCTAGAGAGATATAGAGATAGAGAGAAAAAAGGCCTGTTTCGATTTGGGGCCCCCGGATTTGTGGGTTTGGAGATATCTTGCAAGGGAAAATGGGATGTTCAAACTCAAGAATGGAGGAAGGAGAGGGCTTGATGCTCTGTAAAGAGCGGAAGAGGTTCATCAAGCAAGCAGTTGATAGAAGGTACGCTCTAGCAAGCGTACATGTCTGTTACTTACAGTCAATGAGAAGCATGGGAGTGGCTCTTCGAAGATTTGCAGAAGCTGAAGTTTTAACGGAGCCTTCCATCTCAGCCTCTGCAACTGAAAAGTCCCCATCTCACTGTTCATACCCGTCTCCTTCTCCATCTCAACATGCAGAGATAACTGATTCAGCATTACACCATGAAAGCCCTCTCTCTCCTCCAACCACTTTTTCCACTTTGAATTACATGAAATCAGGGGTAAATTCCTCGGTTACATATGAACAGAGGCCTCCTCGTATAGAGAAAGTGGCAATAAGTTCACCACCAAGAAGCCCCATTTTTAGAGAGGATCAGTCTGAGGAAGCTGAGCTAAATGCTTCACCCGCTTCCCCGTCAATGGCATTCCTTAGGCCTCCTCCTCTTCCTAGATTAGATTCGTCCTGGGATTTCTTCGACCCTTGGAATTCAGATACCCAATTTGATTTTAGTGGGGAGAAGATCTTTAGCCTCAATAGAAAATTTGATGATTTGGAGAGTCCAAAGCGAGCTAGACAAGATGGAAGAGAAACCCATTTAGAGGGAGTGGACAGAGAGATTTTGAAAGGGAAAGATGGAGTTTCTATTGGTTCTTCAGGTCGTGGATTTTGTGAAGATTCGATTAGTCCCGTTTCTTATAAGCAACGAATCATGTTATCGAATGCACATTCATTTGCAGGATTTCCTTCTGAACGATTTGTAGATGAAGAGGGTTCTTCTCAGTATGAAGAGAGAGAAAGTGGAGGGGCAAAAACCCCTGATACTGATTTAGAGGGGGAGAATGAGGGTTTAGCAAGGGTTACACCCTGTGAACTTGGGGGTTCAAAGAGAGAGAATAGAGTGGCTGAAAAAGAGGCAAGCCCTCTAAAAGAAGATGCTGCTGCATATATTACTCATAGGGCCAAGGACTTCTTGTCGAGTGTGAAGGACATTGAGAATCGTTTCTTCAGAGCCTCTGAATCAGGGAAGGAAGTCTCAAGGATGCTTGAGGCCAATAAGATCAGACCCACCTCCACTGATATGAAAGGTAATCCATTCTCATTCTTCTTTTAGCAATTTGGGTAGCTTTCTTTTTACACATTACGTGCCTGATTAGGATTCAGCTTAAATATGCATAACCATTGAATTTTTTATCTTTTCGATCCATATATAGGTATTGGTTTCTTATATTTGACTTAGCTTTTACATATTTGGTCTCTTCTTGTATGGAATCAATACAAATTGTAGCAAGATTCGATGTCCTGTTCTTCATTTCTTTGCTTCCTTTATGCTTTTCTTTCTTTTTATATGTCCTTTGCTTCTTTCTTCGTTGATAAATTTTAATTCCATAAGGTTTTTGGCCTTGAGTTTTGTTGTCACAAGGTAATGAGTCGTGTGGAGTGAGCTCCTCAAAAGAATTTCACTACGAGCAGGAAGATCACATACATCTATGCCTATTGTATCCAGATGCAATGCCCTGTTCTTCATTTCTCTACTTCTTTACGCTTTTCTTTCTTTATATATGTCCTTTACTTTCCTTTCTTTTCTGTTGATAAATTTCAACGACATATGGCTTTTGGGCTTGAATTTTGTTGTCACAAGGTATTGAATCTTGTGGACTGAGCCCCTCACAAGAATTTCACTATGGGCAGGAACATCACATGCATCGATGCTTCTCTCTGCCTGCTGTTTTGTTTGTTTCACGGGGCAGAGTCAGACAGCCCTTGCTCCTCAAGGTAGGTTATTTCCCCTTTCTCAACTGTATCAAGTTTAATATCGACAGCATTCATTAGCCATCATCACTGTTGTTGGTGTTGGTGTTGGTGGTGTTGTCATTGATGGTACGAAGGAATGCCGTCTTACTAAAGTGAAAAAAAAAAGAAAGAGAAAAAATAGAAGAAGAAGAAGAAGAAGAAGAAGAAGAAGAAGGAATCCTGAGTTATACTATGGTTGGATATTTTTCTTGAAGACGTTATGTTCTTGGGATCGCTTGGAAAATAGAAACAACATTTAAATGTTTTTCATGCTTACAAAAATTCAAATCTTTTGGGTTCTTTTGTCATTTCTAGTCACAATGGTGCAGATCCTCCTCAACTGGTTCCAAAGGTTATAACTTGGAATAGGTCCACATCATCACGTTCTTCATCTTCTAAAAATCCTCTTGCTTCTGCGTCGAAAGACGACATGGATGATAGTAGCAGTGATTTTGTTGATGATTTCTGCATGATTTCGGGCAGCCACTCCTCCACTTTAGACAGATTGTATGCATGGGAGAGAAAACTTTATGATGAAGTCAAGGTATGTGAATCTTATCTGCTTTTACTGTGAATATTTTCTGCTCAGCCTTCGCTTGCTGGAAAAATCACTTCGTCATACTAAAGTACTATATGCAATTAATCTTGTTAAATGTTTGTATCCATGGTTTTCACTTTTGCATATAATTTGGATATAAAACCATTCAGCTGGAACCATTGACCATTTAAAATGGTTGAAAAGTGGCACAATGAAACAAATATCAAAACAAAATCCAATCATCTTTTAAGGAATTAAAAGATTATACGCCTTCAAGGTGTCCTCGATATGCTTCGAGTTCTATAACCTTGGAGGGTCATACATGATAATAGGGTTGCTTATTTTGCTGGTTCAAGGCCATAGTGTCCATCCATGGCCGAACTTTTACTGGTGAAGTCTCTTTGAGCAAAAAGCAGCAAAACATCTGCTGCTAAGGAGGCCTAATTTTTTCTCACCAACATAGGATTTAAACCCGCTGTTGAGGAGAGGCTGCATGAGTCCATTCTTCTAAATGGGTCTCCTTCAGGCTTATGACTATGAGTTGTCTGTGGAACTGGCAAG
Source organism: Amborella trichopoda (assembly GCF_000471905.2). Next base: position 3,333,768 of record NW_006494904.1, read on the forward strand.
TTAGAAGTGGGTCAATTCGCTGTGTCAGGATGAGCGAAAGAGGTCGGAGGTGGAGAGGTCAACTGCAGTGCTCCAGGAACTTAGGGCCATACGTCCTAATTTCTCTGCCAAGTACCTAGTTGTTGGTGAGGTTTTAAACCTCTTTCCCGTAGGGGCCATAGTGGCTTCTCCTGAGGTGGTGATGGATGAGGACACTGCCCTATAGGGGCAATGGGGCACTTTTTTTCTTGGGAGTTGTACGGGATTCCAGACTGCAGTCTTTTTTTGGCTCTTTGATCCATCGTATTTCTGGTTTGTCATTTGGGGATTGCCTATCTTTAACTTGTTGGCTTTTTGTGCTCCTGGACTTGTGGGGGTCAATGGCTTGTTAGATTTATCCTCATCCTTAATGGAGAAGACTCCCTTTTCTTCTCTCATCTCTCCTCTTCTTGCTCTCTCTCTCTCTCTTTTTAATCCATCGAGATGTCTAATGGTCAGCGTGGATCACATGTTGCCACTTTTGAGCATATTTTGATATATAATATGGCATTTTTTGTATAGATCCATACTGTCGTTCGTGCACTAGTATTTGTTTGGTTTCATTCTCATCTCTCCTTAAGCAATATTCCATTGGAGTAATCCATTCTCTCTCATAGTTAAATATTTTCCAATACTTGCTTCTTTTATTCTCTTTTTCTCCTTGGATTTTGTAAAATACCATTTTAAGAGAGTAGAGCATAGTTGCTAGGATCTTCCAACCTAGGTGGCAATCCCGCTAAGGAATCTTGCTCTGATGATTCGGGGAAGCAATCTTCGAGGGATCTTGATTTTTAAATTTTGGGATCTTGATCTCTCTATTAGGGATCTTGATACCACCTCAAAGTCCAAGATAACCACCAAACTGATGAATTTCTTTATTTATTATCAGCTAGCAATGCATCTATATTAATGCAACTATATTTTTTAAGGGAAAATTTCTCCATGCACCCTAGTTTGAAATATGATTTTCCCTTAGACCTTGAGTTTTAAAGTCTCTCTAGCGGCATTAAGTTTCTCACTTTTCTATCTTCTAACCCCCTGAACTCATTTGGTACTAGTTTTTTTTCCTAACAAAACACATAGAGACTCGCAGGTCCTACTCTCATGTCACTTCTCTTTTTTCTCTTTTATTCTCTGCCTTGCTCTGCATCTCTCTCTCTCAACCCTATCTCTCTCTCACCTCTCTCCCCCAATTGATCTTGCTATCTTGCCCAAGCCATTTCTCTCTCTTCCCCCATCCCATCTCGCTCTCTATGTGGCCTCTCTCTGCCAACCCCTCTGTCTGCCTTGCCAACCCATCTCTCTGTCTCACTCGCTTCTCTCCCCAATAGATCTCTCTCTCCTCTTTCCCCCAATCTCTCTCGTCTCTCTCACCCAACCCATCTCTCTCTCTCTCACCTCCCCCTTCCCCCCAATTGATCTCACTCTCTAAGTCAAGCCATTTCTCTCTCTCTCTTCCCCCATCCCATCTTGCTCTCTCTTTGCAAACTCTCTGCCAACGCCACTGTCTCTCTTGACAACCCATCTCTCTGTCACACTCACCTCTCTCCCCCAATCAATCTCTTTCTGTCTCTCCTCTCTCCCTCAATCTATCTCTCTCTCACCCAATCCATAACGGTTGGAATGACTTGTAGGAAGGCTATCTGGTGTCAAAGATGAAATTTGGTGATAGAGAGAGGAGTGCTTGCTTTTTCGACGCTCGGCCCTTACTGTTACATTCCTCATTGATCTGCCCACTGTCCAATACCTTTGGCAACTATTGCAAAACTGCTTTGGCTGATTCACATTGTAATTGTTGTAATAGCAAAACTTGGTTCCCAGGCTGTTATATTGAGGGCACGACAACAATCTGTTGGGTTTTTTGTTGGTCCTTGGCCAATACCAATCTCTTAGTTTTACTCTTCTCCTCGTTAGCATCCTACTTCTTGTGGATTGATGGGTCTTTATGCTCTAGTGATTTTATGGTGTCCTAATTGATGGTGGGATTGTTCTTTGGCTCTGAGGATCCTCTTATGTCTCCTGGCTCTTCTTGGTCATCATGTTCATGATCATGTGTTCTTTCTTTGGTGTTTGAGTCGTCTTTGGAGTTTGCATCGTGAGAAAATTTCAGAAAATTTGGTGGAATTATAGTAAGAGCAATAGCATGGATGAAATTAATTTGGGGTTTGATTACAGCTAGAGAGAGAAAGAGGGGTTGGCAGAGAGAGTGAGATGGGATAGAGAGAGAGAGAGATAGGGGAAGAGAGGTGAGAGAGAGATGGGTTTGGAGAGATATCGATTGGTGAGAGAGAGATGGGTATGGAGGGGGTGCAGGGTGAGAGAGAAACAAAGTAAGGCAGAGAAAAAAGAGAGAATGAATGAGAGGGGGACCTGCGCGTCTTCTATGTGCTTTGTTAGGACCAAAAATCAGTGCCAAATGAATATTGGATGGGTAGTAACCGTTCCGGGGGTTAGAAGATAGGAAAATGGAAAACTTAATGCCACAAGAAAGACTTAAAAAATCAGGATCTATAGGGAAATCATATTTTGAATTAGGGTGTATGGAGAAATTTTCCCATTTTTTAATATAGTTTCATTGCTTTCTGGCTATAAATAAAGAGATCCCTAAGCTTTTGTTCCACTTTTAAATAAGCTTTGGTCTACCCATGTTCTGAATAGGGTTCAAGCTTTTGTTTGAATCTTGGCTCAAGGGAAGTTTCCTACCATTGACCAACTTCAAAGGCATGGTCTCCACCTCGACCAATGTATGTTGTGTCAGCATGAAGATTCTGCTAAACATCTCTTTCTACATTGCCATGTAACCTACTTTTTGTGGTCTACTCTTCTTATTTTTGAGTTACAGTGGGCTGTACCACTCGCCATACTTCAACTCTCTTAGTTTTCCGATTCCCCCCTTTCCAAAAGATGGTAGGTGCCTTTGGGTCATGGTAGTCTTTGCTCTTCTTTGGAAGGTTTGGAAGGAGAAGAATGCAAGGATCTTTCGCAGCGTTCCAAGTCAAACTCCATCTCTCAGGGATTCCATCATAGTATAAACTTGGTTTAGGGCTCAAAAAGCTACCAGTCTACAGTGACATAGGTATCTTGAACTTCCTCAACAACTGGGATACTTTGCTATCCCTGCCTTGTCCTCTCTTAAGCTCCATGTAGTATGGTTGACCCCTCCTTTTGGCTTTATCAAACTCAACATGGATGGCTGCTTGCCCGGGCTTCTCGGTTTATGATGGTATCCTTGCTAACTCTAAGAGGGTCTTCCTCTCATTTTCTAATTTGATTGGTTTTATGGATTCAACTATTGCTTAAGCGTTGGCACTGCTATAAGGTATTAATGGGTCCATCCACTCGCTTCCAAACATAGTGGCCTTTTGAAGTTGATTCTAGGAATGTCATTGCATGGGCGTCGGAGGTTGCTAAGCCCCGGTGGAGGCTAGCTAAAATTTTTGATCACATATACTTCTTGTGCATGGGTCCTACTTAAGCAACTATTTGAGAAGTTTAGGGAGAAGGGAACCTAGAGACCTCCACATGGTCTTTATTGATTTAGAGAAAGCATAGGATAGGGTACTTAGAGATTTTATTTGGTGGGTGTTGGAAAAGAAAAGAGTCTTCAGAGGCTAGATTGACATGGTGAGAGATATGTATGAGGGAGTGCTAACTAGTGTGAGGACAACTAGTAGAGAACCAAGTGAGTTTTCAAGACCGTAGGCCTACATCAGGGGTCAACATTGAGTGCATATCCGTGGACGAGTTAACTAGGCACCTACAAGATGCCTAGTTAACTAGAGGCAGATCACATGGTTTTCAAGACAGTAGGCCTACATCGTGGTGCATGTTATTCGTGGATCACATAGGCTTGATTGATGAGATAGATTAGAGGCAGCTTCAATGCAGAGTTAGAACTTTGGAGGGATGCTCTAAAATCTAAAGGTTTTAAAATTAGTCGGATTAAGACAAAATATATAGAATGCAAGTCTACAAAATAATAGGAGTAGAAACAAGGAAATGGTTAAGATTGATGGCCTAGAAATACGTAAAAGAGGTTATTTTCGATATCTTATTGATAATCCAGGAGAATGGAGAGATTGAGGAAGATGTACATAGAATTAGAGCTGAGTGGGCGAAGTGGAGATGTGCATCCAGAGTTTTATGTGATTGCCGCATACCATGAAGACTAAAGGAGAAGTTCTATAGAACAACTATAAGACTAGCTATGTTTTATGGGACAAATATTGGGCGGTCAAAAACAACACATCCATGGGATGAGCGTGGTTGAGATGGATGAGTGGCAAAACAAGAAAGGATAGAATTCAGAATGAATACATACGAGGGAACTTAGGTTTGGCTTCAATAGGCGATAAGATGAGGGAAAGTAGATTTAGGTGGGCTAGCCATGTGCAGCGTAGACAATATACAACACCAGTTAGGAGGTGCGATTTGGTTCAAGTAGAAGGCGCTAAGGGGCAAGGGGAAGGGCCAAAAGGACGTGGACAAAAGAAGTGCGAAAAGATACATATGGTCTTATTGAGGGTATGGCCCTTGATAGGCAAAATGGCAGAACAAGATTTGTATAGTCGGCTCCAAGTAGTTGGGATATGGCTCGGATGATGATGATACTTCTTGTGTAGGGATATCCCAGTCACTTTTAGACACCTTTCGAGAGATTCCAATGCAGCTGCTGATAGGATGGCGAAGGATGGTGCTTTCCGTACAATAGGCATGACAGAGAACACCACGTGATGTCCTTCCTCTGATTTTCTTTGTAAATTTCTTTCGCATTTCTTATATGATGTCTTTTTCTCACAATCTATCCACTATTTTGGACATTTCCTTCCTCCACCCAAAAGGGTCTTTTCCTATGAAGATATAGTTTAGACAGATTTATGGTAATTTAGTCCCTCCGCATTTACTTCTCTGATATATTTTAAAAAAAAAGTAAAAGAAGGGGGAAAAAGAAAAGAAAATGAAAAAAGACAAAAAGGAAAAAGAGAGGAGAAAAGAAAATGCATGTCTTTCACTCAAATCCAACCTCTCTTCTTCCTGCTATTTCACTACCAGCCACTTGCTCTTCTGTACTCTCTCTCTCTTTGCACTTTCATCTCCTATCTTCCCCTTCTCTCTCTTCTCTGCTCTCTCCTTCCTCTCTTGTGCTCTCTCCCCTCGATCTCCCTCTCCTTCTAGTCCTCTACACTGAAACCCCATTTGCACTACGTCTGCATTTCTATCTTTATTTACTATCTAGAGCTCTACATTTTTTATCCTCTCCAGTGGCTCCTTTGATCCGTTTCATCCGTCAACTGTTCTTCCAATGCTTTGGATGCTCTCTTGTTATTTTATCATTCTCATCCTCATCATCCATTTGCTACAATCCGATATATCTTGTCCTCTTGCTCCAGTAGACATCTTCTTCATTACCCTATCCATACAATGTTTTTTCTCCTTTTACTTCAACTTCTAGCTAAGCCTTTTGGCCTTTTATAATGTATCATATATTTAATTTTATCTTTTAGTTGTGAAGTTAGAGCTTTTGGAAGGTGGGCAGTCTATTGGGATCGCGGTCAACATTTTGGAATCTCAATCTCTAACATATGCATTGTATGGACAGCGCTCCCATCTATAGAGACCTTTAGCATTTCAAGATCCCCCACTCCCGATCTCATTCCTGTTCCCGTTCCCGGTCCAGCATCTGATCCCAACAATTCTGGAATAGAGTTTGGTATAGTTTACCTAACAAACAAGAAAAGGAAAAGTGAAAAACCCAATAATAAAAATTATTGATAACTAATGTAGTTTTCCTTCGATGGTTTATGTGCAAACTGTAGAAAGATATCCTACGGGCCATATTTGCATTGCACTCTATTTTTCCTCTTTTCCCTTTATTGTATTTCGCTCTTCTCTTCGTATTTGTAGATGCCATGATGTATGTTATGGCATGGATTGTGATTCATTTTAATGAATTATCTATTGTTTGGCATCGTCCATAAAAAGTCAATGCTCTGTTGTTTTATTCTCAATTTGTGTGAGCATCATAGCATTTTCATGTTGTTTTATTTGCTTACTTGATACTTCGAGCTGTTACATCATTTCTTGAGCGGTGGCTAAGGTTGTATTAATTCCTTGTGATTTTGTAGGCTAGTGAGATTATCAGGAAGGATTACGAGAAAAAGTGTAATCAGCTTAAACATCAATTTGCAAAGGATAAACATCAATTTACAAAGGACCTAAAGCCTCTGCTAATTGATAAAACACGGGCTGTTGTTAAGGATCTACATTCAAGACTCAGAGTAGCCATTCATTCGGTTGACTCAATATCAAAGAGAATTGAGAAACTGAGGGATGAAGAATTGCAACCCCAACTTCTAGAATTGATACAAGGGTATGATTGCATGTCTTTAAAGCACTCTTCTATATGTGATATTGGGGTATTGGTTGCATAATTTTCACTGTTCTGTTCGCTAGTTGTTTGTTTATATTCTAGACTTTTTTTTTTCTTTCTTTCATGTGTTTCCCTCATTAGTGGTTATCCTATGATTTTCAACGGCTGAACAGAGTCTGTTCATCCATATCCTTTTACATAGCATTAAATTACTTGATTTCTGTGGATTCATAAATTTTATATAGACATACATAGCATTAAATTACTTGATTTCTGTGGATTCATCAATTTTATAGACATCAATTTTTGTGTAATTTATTGTCTGATTGCTTTTATATACGAGGAAAATGTTCGAAAATATTGAATAATTTATGAAATAGCAAGTAAACTATGGTTGGGCCTAGTCGACCATTTCATGAGCTTAGAGAGCCTCATTTAGAAGGTTAGGTTGTACAGACTTTCTAGGTTCAGTGAACTATTGAGAAGGGGCTATGGACTGCCCCGTTGAAGCAGTAAGAAATGCCTCAGTAATCAGGAAGTATGTGTTTTACCAATAGCTACATGTGGCAGGGTTATGTGGCGTCGCCTTTGCCACAATGCAATCAGTACTTCCTAAAGCTGCCATTCACTATAAGCTTTAGTTTCACCTTGGATGCTAATTCACAACATAGCAATACACACAATCCATTGGCACATAACTACTGGACCTGTTTTAGTTTTTGTGTGGAAGGACCTATATGCTTACCTGTGGATGTGTGCGTGTGGACCATAGTTAGCAAGTCGGGGACTATCAATAATTCGCCTCTCCATAAAATCGGAAATAAATTGTTTTTATTTTAAAAAGTCGGATGAAAAAATCGGGTCAAAAATATGGATCCGCAAAAATGCTTCATGTAAAGATATCGCAAATATATCGGACTAGGCTGAACAAATCGGAGTCAAAAAATCGGTTAAGTTTAAAAATATTAGAAATTTTGAAGTACACCTATTTAGTACGTACCAAAAAAAATACACCATATGAATACACCATGATAAATACACCATACGGATACACCATATTATAACTACGGTTTGGTTAACTATGGAATGGTGAGTTGGAAGCATCCGGAGATATGATAACTACGGTATGGTAAGTTGGTGACCCATTACAGTTCAAACAGCAGCAAGAAGCATTTGGAGTTTTGGACAAAGAGGAAGAAGAATAGAACCCCAATTGGAGCAGCATGCAGAAAGGGAGAACCGGAGAAGCAACACATACAGAGAGAGAAGCAGCATGCACAAAGGGAGCAGCACACACAGAGGAACTATGGGTTTGGGAAAATGAAAAAACCTGTTTGGGGATCGAGTGAGAGAGAGAAGCAGCACGCACAGAGGAACTATAGGTTTGGGGATATGAAAAAACCCATTTGGGGATTGAGAGAGAGAGAGAGAGAGAGAGAGAGAGAGAGAGAGAGAGAGAGCGAGCAGTGACACGAGTAAGGAACGACAACAGTGACGACGTAGGGTTAGGGTAGTAACGTAAACCGTAAAAACCCTAACGTTCGTTTACGGTTTT
>NW_006494904.1:3346300-3369640 GCF_000471905.2 Amborella trichopoda
AGAGAGAGAGAGAGAAGGGGGGGGGTTATCAAATTGCACTTTCAATATAAATTCTTATAAATTTTATCGAACGAAAATCTTCCAAACAAACCATGAGTCAATCTTCGGCTGCTCTGCAGATTGATCCGGATGTGGAGAGCAATGCTCGAGTGCCACCATCTTCAACACATTACCATCTCCCTAGCCTACCACACCCGAATCTCCGCAGTTGCAGCACGAACTGAGTCCCAAAAGCAGGCATCAGCCTGCCTTGAAAATGAGCTCAATTCTCTAAGCTCAAGCTTCTCAGATTGGGTAAATGCTCAAAAATCATATGTTGAGGCCCTCAAAGGCTGGCTCTTTCTATGCATATTACCACCCCGAGAAAACTCATCAAGTAGAAGAAGAAACCAATATCTCTTCTCACCTTGTCGAGAACTTGCTCCTCCTATATTTGCTCTTTGTCGAGATTGGTTATCTGCATTTGAGACCCTACCGATAGCAGAAGTCCCTAATGCCATTAAGAGCTTAGTGGCAGAAGTGCAACACCACCAGAATAGATTGCTCAATGATAGCACAGAGGGCAGTGAGGAGAAAGAAACAGAGAGTGAGAAAGTTCCGGAGCAAACACTTCATTCTAATTTGAAAGATTTGCAAGCTGGCTTGACCCAAGTCTTTGATTGCCTAAGAAATTTTTCAGAAGCATTGGTCAAGATGTATGAGGATATCAGCCAGAAGTGTGAGAGAGCTCGTGTTGCTTATACTAGTGGGAGAAGAAGAGCAGCTTGTTGAGGTGAGGAAGAGGGGGCAAATATTGGAGGTGCATACACTACTATATGATTTTTTGGTTTTTTAATCAGAAGCTGGTGAAAGGGTAGAATAAAGTTCTATTGTTCTATGATTTCTGGGTAGAAGTAGATTCTTGAATTTAAGACAGGTCCCAAATTTTGGCGTCCAGAGCTTCTAACACCTTCTTAAATTGTTGTATATTGGGAATGAATAAAGGCCTTTTGATTAAAGGTGGCATATGGTTTTTCTTACTTTGCTGCCAATAAAGGTTTCTTCATTATTTCTTTCAATTTATACTGTCAAATTCTGCATTATTCTGGGACGTAGAATGTAACTTACCTCTCTGATCATGATATTAAATATCTTTCATAGAACCATGTGATTTGGCACTTTGATTTCTTCGAAGGCTTTCATAAAGTGGTTTGTGGGTTTCTCCATCACTTGTTTCAGTTGTTGATCATCTGCCTATGCATGACAGGGATTTTAATTTGGTGAATATTAGGCTTATCTCAACTTGATAGTATGCTGGGTTTAAGTCATGATTCAGAACTCTGTCATGATATCAGATATAAGAACTGATGTCTTCCGTTCAGGTGCTGCCCAAGAAAGTATAATATTGGTTATTGTTATGGTGCAGGCTGTTTGCTCAATCAGCGGATGTGGTCAAATGTCTAGAAATATCTAGTTTCCAATAGCCTAGGGTTTTTATTAGGCATCAATTTTAGACAATCAAGGTAAGAGAAGCCTCAAAACTGTGCCAACAGTAGTTTTGGTGCTGGAAAGCCTTGTGTTAGCGTGAACCATCACTTCTAATTATGAAATTTAAAGCTCTAAAAATGTTATCGGTAAACTATTAAAAATTTGAAAAATATACGGTTTAGATAATGCATTGCAAAATGCATCATTTTTATGACTTGAAATCATTTTAGTCATATCAATACATCTAAAGGTTGAGATTATCAATTTTGAGTGTTTTCCAATACCGGAACTTCTAATGGATTTTTGAGGTGACATTTATTTAGTAGTATAAGGTTAACACTATATATAAACTTTTTCTAAAAATAAATAGATCCATATTTTCTGTAAATTTGCATATACCACTATATCCTATTCTTCCAAAATAACACCTGGTATCCCCTATGAAAGTGTTAATATGAAAAATATGCATGTCTATAAAGAACATGGATTGGGCCAGTCACCTTTTATTGATCCACTGAACGCCAAGGCCGGCTGAATCAATGTGGGGTTGGATCTCTACTCATGGTATTGGTACGTATTCATGGTTAGGGTAGTGGATAAAAAAACGACTGGATTGGCAATTCCATTTGTGGCTGAATGTAGCCCTCAATGAATATTCCATAAAACTATCATACTCAGAATCTGTTATTTTTCAAATAGCCTTTATATTTTCGAAAAGGGAAAGGTTTGTATAGAGCCGAAGCTTTAAACAATCAAATTTGAGCCTACCTCAAAATTTCACTAGAAGAGGTTGTTTTGATGCCCAAATATCTTGAAATTGATCATCTCAACATCAAGATGCATGGATATGATAAAAAATAGATTTCAAGTTTTGACAATAGTGTATTTTGTATTGCATTTTTGGACTATCAATTTTCAAGATTTTCAAATTTTTATAGATCTATTGATCTACACTATTTTTTAAGCTTTAAACTTTATAAATAAATATAAAAATATATTTTAAAGCTATCACAAAGATTTCCAGAAGTAAAACCACATTTCTCAATACTATTTGAAGGTAGGCTCTAATTTGATTGTTCAGAGCCTAGGCTCTATATAAACCGCACCCTTTCAAAAAAGTTACTCTTGGGAACTCATCGATTTCCAGTCCAAGTTGCAATTTGAGCCTTTTTGAGGGTTTTTCACAACAATTTGACTTGGGGATTGTCTACAAAGAGACACTTTATTTTTGATACAAAGAGGTTACAATCATTCTTGTACCTTAGATTTCAAAATGGGTAGTCGTAAGAGTATCATTGATTAGACATAAAGTTTCAAAAATAAAAAATTCTCGGACTTCACGACTCACGACATCTAATGAGTGGGAATAATTGTGACTTCTTTGTACAAAAGGTGAATGGTCTGTTTATAAACAATCCCCTTACTTGAACACTATTTGATTTTCAAATTTAAATTAATTCCCAACTGCATATTGTACGAAATCAGTCCAAATTATTTTGCAAAAAAATTGATTTGGCTTTTTTCTCTCTATCACCACCTAGCAACCACCATCATCATATTTGCCACACCAGCCCCACCACCACAACTGCCTAGCCGCCACCACTACACCACAACCACTGCATAGCCACCACAGTAGCAGCCTAGGCATCTTCATGCCACCACCACCACCATGGCCTAACCGCAGCCACTACTCTGCCGCTATCAATACAAACACAACACCGTTGCCTAGCCACCACTACATCCGCTTCACCACCTTCCACACCATCTACTACACCACCACCACTACCACGACATTAAACCACCATACAAAAAAAATCATATTTCAAATTGAAACAATCAAAACTCTAGAGAGAGATTGATAACCACCATACAATAAAAATCATATTTCAAATTGAAACAATCAAAACTCTAGAGAGAGATTGATAATTCACTAAATTGTCATTTCAATTACAATTGGAGATTAAATTTTGAAATAAACGATGCCTTGCACAATTTGTTTTCGGCCTCACCAATAATGCTTGGTCAAAATGGAGTTTGAACCATGGTTTTAAGTCTGACTCAACTCGAAGGTGCTCACATTCTTAAACCTGAGGTTGGGTTCAGACGTTTTCTGTGTAGAGAGACGTAAACTCATTTTTCATTGAGAGAATGAAAGGAGTACATTGAAAGAAGAAGAGAAAGAAAAGTGAACAAAAAAAAAAAAAAAAGCAAGGAAGAAAGAGGAAACCCAAGGCTACCACCCCAAGGATCTAAGAAGAAAGCAAGAAGAAGCCCTAGGCAGCAGTCGGCTCTTTAGTAGCATATCCACATCTCCATTGTGTTCCCTGTGTCCATGGCTAAAGAGCATCTCTCTTCCTTGTAGGCCATAAAAGATTAGGAAATTATCACAAATATGCCTTAATTTTCGTCTATTTAGAAAAAAACTTCTAATTTTCATAAAACTCATTTTTTTTTTCAATTTACGGTACTTTAAGTATCATAAAACTTAAGTCATATTATATGGCATTTTAACTACAGCCATATTATACGGTATTTTAACTACCGTATCACTAAGATGTGCGCCATCTCCAGCTTATCATTTGACTGTCCTCATCCCTTGGTGGATGGCCATCTCCAGCTTGTCCCAAGATCTTCCCACCACCAAACACTTACACGGTACCACAATGGCAAGGCTATTGGTATCCGGCAGATCATATCGAGGCAGCAATGGATTTCTCCATACTGGTCATCCCGGCGATATTCTCTTGGTCTCTGCCCCCCAAACTGGCACCACTTGGCTCTCAGTCCTCCTCTTCTCCATAGCCAGCCATGGCTCATCCTAAAAGAAGAGGCGCACAAGCTTATCCTGCCCTTGTCACTGGAGATGGCGCACATCTTATCCTGCCCTTGTCACTGGAGATGGCGCACATCTTATCCTGCCCTTGTCTCTATGATACTGCATTTGCCTCTGTAATATGGTAGTTAAAATGTCGTATAATTTGGCTTAGGTTTTATTATACTTAAAGTACCGTAATATTAATTGCCGTATAATATGTGCCGTATAATATGGCTTAAGTTTGACAGTACTTAAAATACTGTAATATTAATTCAAGTTGTTATTTTGGTCACAACACGTCCAAAATTGAAAAAAAATGATGTGCACGAAGTTTATAAAAGTTGGGGTTTTTTTTCTAAATAGATAAAAATTAAAGTATATTTGTGATAATTTCCCTAAAAGATTTCATCCATAATAGCAATAAAAACCATGGAATTTGATCCGGATTTTTTGCAGCAAGAGATCACATTTGCTAAATCTCCTTACAAAATAAGATGCATATGACTCAAATCCAGTTTGGACACGAGTTTTCAATGCCCACAATTCAGTTTCATTAAAGTGGTCGGATCAACCTTGATAAGACCACAAAATAATCCCATTAGAATATCTGAGTAAGCTACCATACCCCCATATTTGCTCCTCTACTCTAACACTGCCATCAAAATTAATTTTGAGCCACCCTCCTGAAGGTGGATGCCATAATGTTAATCTAGTATATCTGTGCTTTTTGAGAAAGAGGAGCTCCTTCAACAAAATGAGGAGTTCCTTTCGATACTCCTAAAGGTGGGATGTGCCTGTGCCCGACTCGTGAACGAGGCTGTTACACCATGACACATCTGGGTCGTGTCCCTAGTTCTCCCTTAAAAAACTGTGGTTACTTTCTTCGTAGACAATCCACAGAACTGCTGCCAGCATAATTCTCCACAGAACAAAACCTTGGGCCGTAAAGAATGGAGAACAACCTTGTCCTCATCCCATCCCCACCAATACACTGCTATATGCTGTGAACGGAGACCTCACCAAAAGGATTCCTTTCATTCTTAAGGCTTTGTTTAGCAATAAAGCCATCAGGATCTCACCCATACTTCCCAAGTATATCTCCTCCCAGAGTTGTCCATTCTATCTTGATAGTCTCTACCACCATTTTGTTAAAAGAGCTTGAAATTCCTCATTAAAGCTTCTACTTTCTTGATTGTGAAGCGGGGGCTAGAGGGAGAGCTAATATAGATTGGGAGATTTGTCAGTGTAGCCCTAATGAGAGTAGTGTGCCCCCCCCTCCGCAAAGAAAGATATCTAGACTTCCACCAATCAACCTTACGATGAAACCTTTAAATTATCAGATCCCAATGTCACGAGATTGTCACCCATCACAAAATGGCATACCAAGATACTTAGTGGGAAATAAATCCACTCCACATTCCAGCGATTCAGCCCAAGCATTAACTTCATTGTTTGTACAATTAATACCCAATAATCTTGTTTATTTCATATAAATTTTGGACCTTGAAATCGATTCATACCCCTTCAAAAACAGCCAAATATGTTGAATGTCTTCAATGGTTCAGCTAGAATTAACATATCATCTACATATTGTCGGTTTGACAAAATTGGGCCAACATTCCATGCTTGCAATCCCCTAATCAACCCACTCTCCTCAACACCTTTAAGTAACTTACTAAAAGGTTCAGTAACCAGGATAAGATGAAAGGGGACAATGGATCACCTTATCGAATGCCCCTTGATGCCTTAAAATATCCACAAGCCTTTCCATTAATGATAATAAAAAAAAGAACCGACGATAAGCATCCCTTGATCCACATCCTCCATCTACTTCCAAAGCCCATCAATTTCATGATTTTGTCAAGGTATTCCCACTCTACTTTATCATATGGTTTTTCAAAATTAACTTAAGGGGAACACCTTTTCTGCCCATGCTTCTCATGGTATGTATAATCTTTTGTGCCAATAAAACTCCATCCATGATCTGTTGATCTTTGATGAAGTTGTTTGGAGACCCTCTACCACCTCATTTAAGACCCTTCTTAGTCTTTTTGCCAAAATCTTTGCCAGAATTTTGTAAGTTGCTGAGAGCAGACTTGTGGGTCTGATATCTTGTAAAGATTCAAGAGTATCTTTTTTAGGGACTAAGTGATAAAAATAGAATTGATGGCTTTATAGAGGACGACATCCTCATAGAATTGTTAAATTCAATTTAGTAGGTCTTCTCCAACTATATCCCATAACTTTTGAGAGAATGCCAAGGAAAAGCCATCAGGCCCAAGGGCTTTATCTCTAGGCAGACCAAACACTCCTTTCTTTAGTTCATCCATGTTAGATTTTGCCTCCCAAGGCTAGAGAAAATCTCTCTGAGAGGCTCTTGAAGGGTACTTCTTCAAGATTGAAAGGCAGACGGGGCTCTGTTGTAAATGCTACCTGTTTAAATTGTTAGATCTTCTTCTTGAGCTTGTATGGAAGTATTTGGGTTTTTTTTTTCGATAATCTTAACCTTAAATTGATAGTGAAGAAAGAAGAGTACAAAGGACATTGGTGATACACAGAAAAGAATGGTCAAGGGAAGACAAAAAAATATCCCCCTACTTTATCCATTTTGGGCAAGATCTTTGATACCAAAATGTCTCCCCCATTCTTAATCGATTGTCCAAATCCTTTCAATTTTTCTGTAGCCCGCTTTTGATCATTACTTAAGCCCCATTAACTTGTTCAATGTTATTAAGATGCTCTATATTGCTCGATGCTAGTGCAATTTTTGGGCTAAATTTCCAAATTTGCTATCTCCTCATTGTTTAAGCCCCTGCTTCAACATTTTTAACTTGCGACTGACCAGGCCTCTTTATGCGTGGTGTTCTAAGTATTTAAAACTTTCACTCGTAAATTGTTTTCACCCAACCACATGAGTTCAAAGCGAAAAGGGGAAGGACCAAAAGCATCCCCCTCTGTGTCAAGCAAAATGGGAACATGACTAGAGGCCAAGTGGGTTAAAGTTTTCACCATGGATTTGGGAAATTAGCTTCCCAAAGGTCTGATGCAAGAAAGCGATCTATCTAGTTAAAACATTTTTGGGGGTGAAGAGCATAATTATTTATCGATATATATAGAGAGCCCACAATGTTAGAATCCATTAAGCTATTGTCCCTCATAAAATTATCAAAAGCAATCATAGCACTATTAAGACAGCTTACGGTTAAGGTTTCATGTGGTCCTCTAGTTTGATTAAAATCCCCTGTCCCATACCAAAGATATGAATACCTAAAAACAATATAAGATAAAGTAGCAAAAAAGCTTTCGATAGGGCATATCGGTCCATAAACATTCGACAAGCACCAACAAAAGGGGCCAGGTCCATTAAACATCACAAGTAATAGATCTAAAAATTCAAAAACAGACTTCCACAGACCGGAGGTCCCATACAATCAAAAGACCTCCCAAGGGGCCAAAGAAGGAAAAAAAATAGAAGTCTACTGAGCATGTGCCCCAAAAATATTCCAGGAAAGCATCTTCATTTGGGCCGAAACTCTCGGCCAACCCGAGTGACCCCCGGAGGGCCAATAGAGAGTGGATCAAAGGGTAGCGCAGCTGCCATTCCTCCATCTTTCTCTGAATTCTAATTCTTGCTCTCCTCGAACAGGGGTTTGGGTTAACAGAATTTCTCCCACAACAATGGTCTCCTCTGCAATCCTTACCTCTCCCGAAAACTTGACATGCATGGCCCTCAACATCTCTTCAGACCTCAGGGAAAGGTTGTCCTCCAAAGAGTCTGAGGACTCCGAAATCAGAATTGGGGGGGGGGGGAGAGGGAATGTTGGCAAGCAACACGCCTCTGGCTCAATTTTCTTCTGTGGCCACCATTGATGGAGTTTTGATGACCATAGATGGAGTTTTGATGATAAGGGTACCCCAATTGCATCCACCCTGCCATTGAGAGAAGGTCATCCTTACCGTGCCCTCTGAATGGGCAGGAAGCAAAGCAGGGTCACACAAGGTTACATTTTGGTCTTGTGCGTCAATGATGGTAATTTTTTGGGCAGCCATGGGGAGTTACATTTTGGTCTTGTGAGTCAATGATGGTAATTTTTTGGGCAGCCATGGGGAGTTACATTTTGGTCTTGTGAGTCAACGATGGTAACTTTTTGGGTAGCCATGGGGACAAATAGTTTTTGGCAGCGGTTAGGGTTTTGATTAAAATAGAAAGGTTCAGGCCAGAAATGAGAAGCATGAAAAAACTTTCACCATGGTCTCCAGTTAAGGAAAAAGTATTCGTGTATAGAGGCATAATCTGAAGAGATACATCTCTAGGGAAAGGACAGGTGGGAAAAGGTATACTTGCCTTTTCCATGTCATGACCTCTGTGTTGCTCTAGTACAACCGCTTCTTTGCCTTTCTTAAATCTTGAAGATCCAACTTCCTCCTCCATCACCGTCAGATATGCTCTGTGGACAATCGTCCTGGGCTCACTTATGGACTTTTCGGGGGTGCTGCGATGGGAAACGTCCCGGTTGGACTTCATGGATGCAACCATGATCAGCCCCTGCTCCGATGGCTCTCCATTTTCGTACGCTGACCTGTCAAACAAAGTTGTCCCATGCACACACCCATGGGAGTATCCGTTGGTGAAGAGTATCCTTTTGAATTTGATCTTCAGCTGCTGAGTCTCTTCCCGCCAACAGAAGCCTCAGCATTGGAGCCAATAGCCTTTCTTCTCCAAACCTGCCTATTGGTCTACAAATTTGGCCATTTACCAGTTGATGCAGTTTATGTTTTCTCTTTTTGGAAACTAGGTTCCATTGTTGCTGTGTGTTCCCCTGCTTTTGAGCTGAATGGATCGGTTGCTTACCTTTGCTTTCTACCTCATTCCCCACCGAGGATGAAGAACTTGTAGTGGATCTCAAGGCTATAGTTGGAACTCCTTCCTGCATGATGGAGATTGAATAGTAGTCCTCTTTTATCCAAGCATGGATGGGAATCCCTTCAACATGCAACCAAACCAAGGGGCAATTGCATGAGTGAATGGTTTGCTTTGAAAGACCGCCACTGCAAGGTCATGAGGACACCTTTAAATCTCCAAAACCTCTGTTTAAAAGAAGTTTTTAGCATCTTCTTCTCTATCAAAGATCATAAGCGCCCAGTTGCCTGCAATAGACCTACAAGAGAGGCTACAACCCCAAGTCATACTTAGATCTTTGACAGGGGGCCTGAAAGAACAGACTATTGCATTTCGTAACATAGCTCTCCACATCTCAATAGAATTGTCCTCCAACTCAATAACCTTCACCTCGTCCATGGCAGCAGAATCCTGAAGGGGTGTTGGCATCACAGCTGCCCTTGCCTGTGTTCCCAACTCATTCCCATGCTGTTTTGGGCAGTACCTCGCATCACATCTCATCTTTGTTGCTGGCCATCGTGAACCCTTCCTTGAGAGAACCTCAACTCCCAAAACAACTCTCTCCAACTTCTACTCCAGCCTCCACCTCCATTGCCCCTATCTCTCCACCTTCCTGGATCTATTTCCGGTCAACTTCTCTGCAATTGACTGCATGACTTTTGGTTAACGCCAAATCCCACCATTCTTTCCTCTATGGCCTCGAATATATATACTTTAGTCCTCTCTTGAGAAGCTACTAATGTTTTACATAACTTGTAACCGAAAGTCAGTTAATTTAAGCTTGGCATGGATTAAGAGTGGCAAAATCAACAGTACCCAAGAAGGGTGTAATTCATCACAAAGAAAATTTAAAAATTAAGGAGATTTTAATCACACAGCATTGCTTACATTTTAGAGCATTGAAAGCTGAAAGTCATTTGCCAACATTTAGACAAAGTAAAGAGCATACAGCCCAAAAAAGGGAAGGCTAACGAAGTACTAAGTACTGTGGAAGGAAAGAAAAGCTTGTTTATATAATTAGAACTTCACGTGAGCCTTAATTAACAGAAATTATTCATTCTAAATTGCGATATTTCCATACAACCACAGCCACATTGCTATATCCATTCACATTTACCAAATCCGGATGAGAAACTCCCTCTTATTTCCCCTTCCCGTGAAATTCATAACCAGTTAAATGCTACAAGACTATAGTAGCAGTACAATTAAAAGCTACAAAAGAGTATCCTACCGTCAACGTGGGCACATCAGAAACCACTTATCATATTCTCTCTCAGTGCACAGCCTCCACATCCAATATTAGGATGTGATGGGAATGCAAATACTGTCCCTAAAATTATAACTTTTGACAGCTTGGCCCCAAGTTCCAGATTAAAATCCAACATATTGGGTGTAGTGTGCATAGGGCTCCGATTGCAATCCAATGGGTGCCCGTGTCACTTCATCAGGGAGATCGAACGTGTCCACAAGTTCTCTAGCAACATTACGCACTTGAAAACAGAGGTATTCTGTAAGCTTGTGAATAGCCTGCAGATAATATCGATCAGGCATCAGAGTGAGTCACCTGTACGTTGTAATAACTGAAACTAATAGACAGAGTGAATAATGTGAACTGTGAAGGAATAAAGATTTTGAGGTTCGAAAATGATATAGCTAGAAGAAGAGAAGTTAAAGAAGCTCTTAGACAGAGAGTACAATACAAAGGATATAAGGTACACAGGTACTCACGAATTAAACTATGGATATCTGTCTTATACTAGTGGGAAAACAACAGGAAAAAAAAAAAAACAAGTGAAATTATAAGTTTTTATAAAATATTTGTCACATGAAGCCGACCCCAAATAGTTGGCATGAGGCTCGGATGATGATGATTAAGTCACGTGAAGAATATTACGACCTTCTGCTCATCCACTAGAGATTTGGGGTGAGCTAGGCATTTCTAGAGAAGATTCCGGAGATGAATAAAAGAAATTATATTAGCTATGAAGATTGAGGTTATCAAAATAAAACTGTCAGAAAGGAAACTGAATGCTTTGGTCATTTCCAGTGATGTATGACATGTATGAACTTTAGAACATCTGGCTGAAGATATCAGAACAAAAACTCAAGATTAAAATCTACAAAAAATTTAATTATTAGTGCTTTAATGTAAACATGGACAGAGTTAAACAACGCAAAGATGCCTACATCATTATAAGTTAAATGATTGGAAATACCTTAGCTTTATTTGGAGCCACGTAATCGACAATCCGATATGTCCCAATGTCATTCCAAATTCGATCCAGGGCATAAAGATCACATACGAGTTTCAGAACATTACGTGTATTGCGGTCTGGACAACTGCAGAGTAGAACCTAAAGAAAGTTAGCATCAAGTAAACTAAAAACCTAAAAAAAAGACACTCACTTCTATTTCACCCCAAAAAAAAATATATATTTACCTCTGAACAGCCTCTATAAACTTTGCTAGGATGACGGATTCAATATGTGACTCAGCTAACGTGAGAAGATGATTCAAGCATCTATTCCATGCACCAAAAGCACCTAGTGTCTTACTGTGTTTGCGAAGGCGAACAGCAACCGTTTGGAGTAAACGAGAGGTGCGATACTGCAAAGAAAATTAAAATACCTCCAATATCTAAATCAGTTATGACCAATGTAAAAGATCAAAATCTCCATATATCATTTACAAGAAGAAAATTATGAGGTCAAAACTTAAAGCCAACTCGGCTCACCTGGAAGGCATCAAGTTGGAACTTAGGATCCCTTAGATGTTCTTGTCCTTCCCAACGTGCAGTTACAGGATTTGGTTGAGAGAGATAAGACCCCATTGACTCTCGTAGGTAGTTCCAGGTTACAGACAGTGCCCCACCTTGAAATTTTTCCCTGTATTGCTTCAAGAGATCTCCTGCTACCTACATAGAGAATGGGAAATTGTACTAAGCTCCGTGCAATTTGCAGGTGTAGGATAGCAGGGCCAGACATCCACATTAAAAAAAAGTATATCACAAATTTATAATCAAAATGAACTATAGTATATGTATTGTCAAATTAGAGTCATCACCATCCAACAAAAGGTTGGAAGAGGCAGAGCAGGACCCACCCGAACAGGAGTTGACCCAATGGTGGGTCCCGCTCTCACTCCATCATCAGACAGCTACAACCCCAATCGATGATGGTTTTCCACGCTTCATTAAGTTTTTTTCTAGGTAAGTGTAAAGGTTATAAGAAAATGGATGGACTACATGAAGAGTGCTGAACCCTCACCATAAAACAGAGAGCAAAGGAAAGGAGCAGTGACACCCATATTCCACTAAACTATAGAATACTTTGGCAAAAAGAAATACTAAAAAAAACTGCAGATAAGGCTTCTCTAGTAATTGATCACCTGCTGAAGCAATACAGTGTTGTCCCCTTCAAAAGTCTGAAAAATATCATGATCGTTTCGTAAGCTCCCAAATCTGTTAACAGCAGCATAACCATGACCACCACAAGCTTCTCGACAAATGCTCAGGGATTTGGCTGTATACCATGTCACATAAGCTTTGAGACCTGCAGAGAGAGCATGCACATCTCCAACCACTAAATCATCCGAAGACTTTTTCATCTCAGAGTACTTTTCCACCAAATACTTTGTCGCAAAATGGAAGGCATAAGTGCAAGCCAACATAGGCATGAGCTTGTGTTGCTGAGATTGATAATCCAAGATACTGATCTCAGGCTGTTTGGGAGGACCAAATTGCTGCCTAAGTAGTGAATATCGAACTGCAATAGTAACTGCAACCTTGAGAACTCCAACTGAAGAATAAGCAATGCCTACACGACCACCAACAAGCTCCCCAAGAGTGGCAGCAAATCTCTTATTGATGGTTGGAAGGCTACTTGAATATTTCCCATCTCTTGAAACATCACCAAAGCGATTGAGCAAATTGTCTCGAGGAATTCTCACTGAACGAAACCTCAAAGCACCATTATCGACTCCATTGAGGCCAACCTTATGGCCACAATCATGGATTTCGATGCCAGGAAGTGGTTGGTGAGTGACCCTGTCCCTTATAGGGACAATAAAGGCATGAACACCAACAGTGGCACCCTCCTTGGATTCATTTGTTGGCAAGACCAATTGAGCAAAAACAGTGGCAAATTTGCCATGAACTGCTGCATTTCCAATCCACCACTTGATGGCACCATCATTGGGTGTGTCGATGATAAACTCATCCGTAACTGGATCAAATGTTGCTTGTGTTTGGAGGCCCTGAACATTCGAGCCTTTCTCCAGGGCATATTGCAAGAAGTCAATCTGTAAGAAACAAATTTACGAGGAAGAAAATATTTGTCTAATCTTGGTATGAAGAACACAGTTTTTTGGTGGGAATGAATGATGTTATCGACTTATAAGACTAGAATACACAACAAATATAAGACATCATATCTACCAGGGTACTACAAGAGCTCACCATGATGAAGTTCTGTCATAGCAAAACAACCTGGGTAGTCCAAGTTATCGATTCCATCATAATACTTGTCTCGGTGCTTCTTGGTCCCCAAATTGATGATTGAACCTCCCCAAAGACTGTACACAGGAGTTTCAGTGACAGTGAACTTGAGAAGCAGATAAATGCTAGCCAGATAAACTATTCTCCACAAATAATGCACATTGCACATGATTATTCAATTTATACTTGACAGATCATTGTATGAGCTGTGAGGGAGAAATTACAAGCGTGTATACTGTGATCCTGCGGAAGCCTACATTTGCTCCCTTGGGCAAAAGACCTACTTAAAAGGATTTCTTGATCTGAAATTTTGGAGTCCACATTAGAAACTCCAGATGAGTGATTTCAAAAAAAATAAAATAAAATAGTTATTGAACACCTTGACCTGACTGTCCAAAAATTGGATGGCTGTGTTCAATCCTATTGCATGATTTTTCTCAGGCACTTCTAGAGTTTGTAGTCAACATTATTGCTTTTCTTTTTTAAAATTTTTTATCACTACTTTGTTACATCCCCAAAGTTTAGGGTCTAAAAAATACTCCTAGCTGGGGTTTCCCCAAGAGAGAAAGTGTACAATTTGCTCCTCCAGGAACACATAGAAGTGGATTGGAACATAATTAGTCAATAGTCAGTAAACAAAACAGTTCTTTGTGAATCCACACCGACGCTGATGCAAAATATAGGGAAACTGCAAGACTCGGGCAGAGCCCTTGGGCTTGGTTCTAGAGCAGTAGGCCACCTTGGTTCCAGAGAAGTAGGCCACCAAGTCCAAGTATGTTTGGCAAGTCCAAGTCGCTCTTACCAAGTATTGATTAACTCGGTGAAGCTAAGTATAACTGTGCAACATTAAGCATTTATTTCTGAGGATTGCTACTATGACCACAAATGTGTGCCTCAAGTATTGGTTTCAACTTTCAATGAAGCCCATACTTCAAGGTTAAATCAAATATATAGGAGGTGGACTGGAAATAGCTGGGAGCAACATAAGATAATTTTCTTACAGATAGGATGAATTTGTATTTGAGTTAGAGAGGAGATAGAGGGGAAAAGACTTGGGAGGAAGGAAAAGATAAAATATTAATGAATGTAGATCAAAATCATACAAATTGTGGAGAAAAATGTCAAAAGATAAGGATAATATAAAAAAAAAAAAATCCATAGTCCTGGAAAAGAAGAAACTTTTAAGGTTGAAGTTTGAAGGGGAAGGAGAGTTGGAAATATGGTGATTGCATTTTATTTATGGGTACCACAGAATGAGACCCGGAACTCGCCCACTGGGCAAGCCTAGTGACACGGATGAGTGCAATTCATCTGCCCCAAGTCCTGCCCAAGCCTCCAAATAAGCCAAAACAGAAGAAGTTGGTGAAAATACTAAAAAATAAGGAAAACTGCTTTCTCGGAATTTCTGAGAAAAGAGAAGAAAAATAAGAAAAAATCAAAACCATAAAAACATAAAAAAGGCTCATACGAAACTAATTATAATTCATTTGTAATTGATTTAGACAAATATTGAATCGATTATAGATTCATTATAATAAATCACGGATAAAATATAATACATACCCAAGTTGGGGGTGTTTCGAACTCATCAGCCTGTTGAATCTGAGTGACTTGGGAGAATCATAGTCAACTGGCCCGAGTTCTATTAACTTCTTTCCATGATAGCAACAGTGACCATGTAACTGAAGTGCAAAATCATGTTTGAAATAAAACAACTGCTTGCATAATTGTATGAAAAACAAATATTGCTTATGCAAGGCTCTCGCCCCATACGTGGTCTATTTGCCCATATCTTTCACGAGACGAACACAGTTGTTGATGCGCTCGCTAAGAGAGCATCAGTTTATTCAAGCGCCTCGATTTGGCGTAGTCGTCAGCAAGAATTTCTTTCTCTTCTTTTACTACATGATTTGGCGCATATGCCCTATATTATTTGATCCAGTGCAAATGCCCTATATTGTAAAATAATGTGTTACTTCTTCTTCTATTAATGAAAAATCTGCGCAGGGGGCCTTGTCCCCCACTTACTTACCCAAAAAACAAATATGGCTTAAACGGTTTCCTCAATTCAAGGAGTATCCGATACAAAACAGCAGTGTACAAGGTAAAATCAAACAGTTCCACATCATGGTCTTAAAATAGATAATAATAAACAGTAAGAACTTGTAAACAATTCCACAGATGCTACTATTAGGTAAACGTAAAAATTCTGATTATTTCCCAAAACATCTAAAGCATCTCAAACTCGTATAACAATGGTGTATAATGAGCCTTAAAAAAAAGGAAGACTAATTCTAAATACAACTCATAATTTGAGTATTAAAGAAAAAGAATTCCCAACAAACCAGAACCCTAATCTTTAGAAACAACCATGAACAAGAATCTCACCTATATTGGACTCCCAACTTTACTCCCAGAGATATATCAATACTCCCTGCCGCTTCCATTATAGCAAAATATTTTTCTGCATCATCCTGAACGTATCGAAAAGGTCTGATCCCGGCCTCCCTCACAAGCCCTAGAAGCTGCCTCATACAAAGCTCTCTGTGATCTTTTGTTGAGATCTCGACTGGAGTTTGAAGGTCAGGCCTACTATTAAAGAACGTGAAAATGATCTCTTGTATAGCTCTATGCTTTCCTCTCATGTAATTTGCCAAAGAATCAGAGCTCACATGGAGCTTTGTCCTAGCACATGGAACAAGAAGAAGCTGGTTCTCTCTGAGAAGACAGGGTTGACCTCCTAAATGTGAAGATAGCTGTTGGATTCGCCTCTCTGCTATCTCTTGATCGTTCTTGGCCTTTGGATCATCCGCTGTAGATGAATAGGAGGAACTAGAAAACCCTAATTTCTCCATTGAAGTTGCAGATAAAACAAGAACAACAAAACCAAAAAAAAATTGCAGAGGAAGGAGAGCGTGGAGTGTCGCACCATTGCAAATGGAGGGAGAGTCTCTTTGCATGGAGATTTGCTGACGGCCAAACACGCCACACTTTAACACGTGGGTAATTCCTATTGGCGTGGTGACGTGATTTCGTGTCTGTGTTTGGCTAAGCCACGTAAGCGCTTTTTTGGGGTCCGATAAGGTTAAAAATTGGGCCTTTGGTCCATACCCGTCGTTGGAAAAGGACGAGTATTTTACTATTTCGGGAAAATAAGGTCGAGAGTGTGGTGTCCTAAACCTTTATCCCAAAATTTTCGAGCTTACGGGACTTTCCAAGTTTGGGCAAAATTAAGTGAGGCTTTAAGCACCTCAAAAATTTATTAGAAAATATTATTTTAATACTAAAAGATCCTAAAATTTGATCATCTTGATCTTAACATGTAGGGATATAAGAGAAAATTGATTTTAAGTCTCATAAATAGTGCACTTTATTATGTTTGTCTAGCCCATCAATTTTTAATATTTTTAAGTGTTCATAGATTTACTTGATTTACATTATATTTTAACTTAAAAATAAATTTTGTAATTAGGAGTGAAAATAAATTTTCAAGCCATCATAAATATTCACGATACTAAAAGAATATATTTCTGTACTATTCAGTGTTCGTAAAATCGAATCGGAAAGGTTAACTGGACATGGGGCCTGACCGAGCAAGTCCCAAATGATCAAAAATTTGTTGAAAAAAAACAAAGTCACAAAAAAATATACTAAAATACAAAAAACATATAAAGAATGATTAAAACAAAATATATTCAAAAGAAATTGAAAATTACTGACAAAATGGATTTTAAATAATCGATTTGTGTTTAGGGGTATTTTTAATTTTTTTTGAAAAAGATAGAAAAATATAATGTAAATAATATTAAAAAATATATTACAAACCAAATTCCTTATTTTTTAGATTTTATATACATTTCTTTTAAATTTCTTTTTTAATACCAAGAGATCACAAAAACCACCCGAAACCGAAACCGGCCGGTTCTGATCTAATTGTTACCAATTAGATCACTCTGTTTTTCCAACGTGGGTACTATTTGAAGGTGCGCCGTACTTTGAGTATTTAGGGCCTCGACCTTATACAAACCACACCCTTAAATTATAGGGAAAATTTATCTGTACACCATATTTTGGGAAACCATTTATTAAGAGACCCAAGGTTTCAAAACTTTTAGGGCAACATAGGGATTTAAACTATTGTATCTTTTAACCCCTTGGACCCAAATAAGCTAATTTGAACACACATTATTGACCCAAACAAAATGTTAAATGATGTCTTTTTTTATTTTGAAAGGGGTTTTAAAAAGAGAGAAAGTGAGCGAGAAAAACAAAAGCACTTTGGAGAAAGAGAGATGTTTAAGAGAGAGAAGGGTTTTAGAGAAAGATAAAGGTTTAAGAGAGAAACATTATAGAGATATACGTTTAGATAAAAAAAACACAAATAGAAATATGTGTTGTTTAACATTTTGTTTGGGTCAATAATGTGTGGTCAATTGGACTTATTTAAATCAAGTGAATTATAATATACAATAATTTGAATCCATATATTATGAGAAAGATCTTGAAACTTTTGGTCTCTTTAAAAACGGTTTCCTTAAATAGAGTCTAGAATAAAACTTTTCCCTAATTTGTATTACCCCATTTGAGATACATGCTCATTTTGCTTTAAATGAGTCAGATTCCCAATCAAGGTTTCAAACTAAATTATCCCATTCGATGATCCACTTCCATTTTGTTTTAGATAATAAGCCAAATTTTCAATCAAGGTTTCAAAACCTATTGATATGGATTGGGATTTATAGATCCAGGACCAGTAATCGACTTGGTTCTAAGAAGGTTCCGGTACCTACACAATCCCCTCATAAAACTTAGGGCTGGCAACAAGTTTGGCATGGGTAGGGCCAACCTTAGCCCAAGCCGAACCTAGTTCCTATAGGGATTTTCCCTAGCCATGCTTGGCCCCGACCAGGCCAATGAGAGTTGGGAAGCGTTGGCCTTTTGTGCCCTGTCCTGTCCCAACCCTTCGGCCATTCTTGACTAATTTTTTTTAACTTTTTTCTTTTTGGCATTTATTTTTTCTGTCTCCTAAGCATTATCATGTTTGGGATATCATCCATTTGAGTTTTTTATCTAGGAAAATATTTGTTTTCCTTTTCATTTGATGTCATTGTTTGCCGTATGAATCATAGGAAAAAGTGACTTATGCGTCTATGGGTGCATAACTACATTTGCACCCTCCAAGGCATCACACATCCATCTTAAAAATTATTTTTTTAACGCATTCACGACCTCCATGTTAAAGATTATATATACCTACAAAATTAAGTCCGAAACCCATCTCAAAATATAGGTCACGAACATGGGGTGTATATCTACGTATGCATCTTAGGATTTATAAAAAGGTGCGGTTTCTATAAGGATGCAACCTTAAATAATCCAATTAAGGTGCACTTTAAAATTTTATTATAAATTTTTTTTGGTATTATATTAAAATCTATTTTCATACCTAATTAGAAAATTTTAAATTTAAAAAATAGATAAAATCGAGTAGATCTATAAATAAATTAAAATCTTGAAAATAGACGGTATAGATAATGTGTTGCAAGATGCACTATTTCGGGGACTCAAATTTTTTTTTTTCATATTCATACATCTCAATGTCGAGATGATTGATTAAGAGGGTTTATTCAACATTAAAACAACATTTCCTATAGATTTTTGAGATGCGCCTGTAATTCTACATTTTAAGGTTGCAACTTTGTATAAACTTTTCCCTTTATAAAAAATCATGTCCTTTATCATCTCCATTTTCCTTGTTTAAATGGAGCAACATACACCATAAGATTTAAGAGACAGTGGATAAGGTCGAGGGAAAAGATGTACAATCTGCTTTCATGAGATCATGAAATCTTATCGCTTTTGTTAAACGTACAACTACGCAATGATGGCAAAGGCTGCCCTGGGCCGGCGGGGCCATCCTTGGGTGTGGTCTTGCTATTGTTCCCGTAGGACTGCCCGAGACCTAGCCCGGGCCAAAAACGAATAAAAAAAAATAGAAGACAAAATAAAAATAAAAAGGGCCAGGCGGGCTGGCATTGGCATGGCCCCCAGGCCATGGTTTGTGGCTCAAGCTCTACCTTTTTTTAGGTCGGTTCAGGTTGCCTTGGCCATTGCCAACCCTACCATTATGCTAACCATTCTCGATCGTTATAATCGTCAATTAGGTTGGGGAATTAAAGAGAGAAGGTTTGAACACTTCTTGTTTTTTGTGCATGAAAATGATCGTAGCTCACCAGCCATATACTCAGGTCTCTCACTTACAGAGGGTAGGCTTACTTGATCCGAATGGATCTAATTGTGGAAGGATTCCAAACTAAGTTGGACGGGTGGGAGAGGAGGAAATTTCAGTTGGTGAAGTGGAGTGACGCGCTTTTATTGTAGAAAGATGGGGTCTAGGATTGCGGAAACTGAGATTTATGAATGAATCTCTCTTAAGTAAGTGATACGGTATCTGTAAAAAAGAAATTGTAGAAAGATGGGGTCTAGGATTGCGGAAACTGAGATTTATGAATGAATCTCTCTTAAGTAAGTGATGCGGTATCTGTAAAAAGAAATTGTAGAAAGATGGGGTCTAGGATTGCGGAAACTGAGATTTATGAATGAATCTCTCTTAAGTAAGTGATGCGGTATCTGTAAAAAGAAATTGTAATGGGTCCTTTGTATCTACAATCCGAGGATAAAGTTCTATATAAAATTGTATATAACTTAATTCCATATAACTTTATGGTGAACATTATGGTGAACATTACTAGATAATATATAATGTATTACAGTAAATATCTTTATTAAAAAAGTGAATTATCAATGCGAACAAGTACATTCAAACACAAAGAGTTCATATAGAGCCGATACTCTTAATAATCAAATTAGAACCCACATCAAAAATTTCACTAAAAAGAGGTCATTTTGATGTTAAAATATCATCAAATTGATCATCTCGACATCTAGATGCATGGACATGAGAAAAAAATAGATTTCAAATTTTAAAAATGGTACATCTTGTAATGCATTTTTTGTACTGTCAATTTTAAAATTTTTTAAGTCTTTATAGATCTACTGAATCCATATTATTTTTTAAACTTTAAATTTTATAATAAAAATAATAATAGATATCAAGAATATTATAAAGGTTTTCAGTATTGAAACCACATTTGTCGACACTACTTGAAAATACGTTTACTTTGATTGTTTAGAGCCTCAGCTCTAACTGAACCCTTCAAACACCCCTTCTTTGCTCTCTTTATTTCTCACCCTTTCTA
Organism: Amborella trichopoda; assembly: GCF_000471905.2. The sequence continues at coordinate 3,367,237 of NW_006494904.1, forward strand.
TCATATGCATGACTTATTTGATCAACTCATTCTCGAACGTCCAAATCCATACGCGACATCTTGGCCGTGCAAAGGATGATTGTCCCGACTTAAAACCCGCTATAAAATGACCACGGGCTTCTAAACCCTGTTTAAACGACTCCTCTCGCGGTTGGCTCTTGGAGACTGATATCAAAGTTTGAGTAGTGTGTGTGAGAGTGAGAGGTATTTCCCTTCCATTCTTCCGAATTTTACTTCTTTTTCCAGTGAACTTCTCTATCTGGATCTGTTTTCTCACTCGAAAATTTCTATTATCTCTCTCTAGATCTGTTTTCTCCCTCAAAAATCTCAATTTTTTACACTGAAATGATCTGTTTTGAACCCAACATCTATATCTCGTTATCTTTATTAGGGATGACTGCTCAGCATAAACCCTAGATTTTAGATGATCTATGATACTATGATCTAAGTAGTCTTTCTTTCTCTGGATTGGTGATGGGTTTTGTTGGAAGTTTATGATCAATATTGCTGCAAAATGCATCTCATTTTTAAATTTCATGATATTGAGAATGCTATTTTTTTTTCTTTCAAATGGATGTATATGGTGTTCTGTTCTGTTTCCTTTTTTTTTTTCTGAGAGAATGCCAAGGTTTTGCAAAGTAGCATTGTTATTATGTAATTGATGCTTTCAGTTTTATTCCATTTTAATTTTCCCATATATCTGCCTTATTGTTTGATTTGCAATGGAGATGAGGTACGAATGAAAATATGGCGGTGTTATTTCTTACAACTTTATTAGTAGCTCCTAGTTGTATTGATGTTTTGATAGTGCTCGCATTATAATGAATTGTTATATTTCGTATAGTGTATATTTATGGGTAGTCTATACTATGTGATGGTGACTTGAGAGAATGGAAACAGTTTGTTTTTACACTATTCGATTGAATGAAATGAACGTGGTTGCCGAAGAAATTTGTCTGAAATATTTCTTTTCTTGCTGCCGTTGAAAAATTTGTCTAGTTTAAGTGTCTGGATTCATAGTTAACTGTGTGGAACAGTCTTTTGTGATAGCCTCTCCATGATGAACGTTCTCTTATTCTCTTAGTACTTTTCATTGATTTTTTTGATAGACAGAATGAAATACCTCAACCATAAAGTTCAAACTTCAAATACATAGATAAGTATTCTAGGTCAGCATGTGTCATTGGAAAAAAGTCAATACCAATGGCTTTTGAAATTCGTTTATTGCACTTTGAGTAATGTCCCTTTCTTGGAAATTATCTGTTAGTTACTTTGGCACTTGTGATTTGTTTCGTTGGATCTGTCTTCAGTGTTTCATTTTGCAAAGAGGCTTAATTATTTTTAAAATTTGGTCAATCTGGTGGAATTTTGTAATTTTGTTTTGGAAAGGTATACAATAAGACTATTTACATTTGGTACAAGGAGGTCACAATCATGTTAGACTGTTAATTTGAAATTGGGTTGCTGTGGGTGTTCTATTGATTGGGCTCAAAGTTCAAAAGAAATTTCTCAAACTTTGTGAAAAGTGTCGGAGTTCACATCTAATGGCCAGGAGCAATTGTGACCTCCTTGTTCCAAAGTTAAATGTTTGTATAGTATAAAATTTTATTTTGTACTGCTTCCTTCATTGATATAAATAGGGTAGGCAACAGAATCTAAAGAATATTTTAAGATTTTTGAAATTCAGAAACTGTTGTCCATTGACCATTGGTTATGGAACGCTAAAACTAGAGATAAATGAAATAAATTTTAAATCATAGCTCTTCATCAATCCCCATGTCATTGGTGCCATGTTGTTTCCTTGCGAGGCTATGGTTTTTGTAGCAGGTTTATGAAGTTCATAACCAATTGAGTGTGGCTGATTGGAGGGATCATTTCAACAATAATAAAAAAAAAAGATCTATGAGGAAATATGAGGAAAAGAATTACTGATAAACAAATGAAATTCCCTAGAATTTCACCAAAGATTACCATGTTTACTCCATCAGTATATTACCTAGATCCAACACCCGAATCATTCATAGCAACTCAAATGAATCCCTTGATCCATTTAATGAGGATTAGAGAAAAGATAAAGCATCTTTGCATGCATAATCTTGAAACCCTAATCACACATAGTAATCCTACTACGGGTATGATCTGAAACTTTAAAAAGAAGAAGAAAACAAGAATTTTTCCAAAACAAGAAAAGAAGAAGAAGAAAGCAAGGTCTAGAGTTTGTAAATGTAGAAGTGAGAGAGAATGTTCAGGAGAGAGAGAGAGAGAGAGAGAGAGAGAGAGAGAGAGAGAGAGAGAGAGAGAGAGAGAACGTAAACTAAACTAACTAATAACTAACTAACTACGTACGTACGTCTACTACAGTAAGAGTAACGTTTAACCTTTACCGTTTACCGTACCGGTACGG
>NW_006494904.1:3369682-3432886 GCF_000471905.2 Amborella trichopoda
AGAGAGAAGAGAGAGAGAGACGTGACAAATAAAACTCATTAAATCAAACTGACCTTGCTCATAGAGAGAATTTCCCTTTTACACCGTCGAGGGGCAATGGGGGATGAGCTGTGAGCCGCTGGGTTTAGAGAGAGAGAGAGAAGGGTGGGGGTTTGTGAATGTTTTGGAGGGAAAAGTCTCCAAACGAGTGCGAGAAGATAATAGTAGCGTGATGATGCCAAATATCAAAATTGCCGTCTACATAGACTACATTTGAAACTAGTCTCTCACCTGTGAGAAGATCCTCGTCTCTCTTCGATTCGGGATTATATATTGCGCAAGACTGCTTACCTAGTGTTGGCAATGGTCCTTAGTCCCCATATGGCCGGCCTTGACCTGGCTAAAGGGGCTCTGGACCATGTCCAGCCCTAGTCTTATCAAGGCCTAGTGGGGCCGCCCAAATAAAATTGTATGGGCGGCCCTACCATCCAATTGTGCTTGCTTAGCCCCAGTCCAGCTAGGTTTTTAGGGCCGGGTTGAACGGCCGGGCTGCTCAGTCTATTGCCACCCCTATGCTTATTTGTGGTTGAAGAAGCTCACAAGTAGTCCTAGCTTTGAGACTTGAAATCAAGTAGCTAAAAAGTATCGTAGAATTTGAAGATGTTCCAGAAATTTGAGTATTATTAGTAGAAACATGTATAGGATCTTTTAATTTCATACCTAGTAGCCAATGGTGTTTGTATGGAAAAAAATTATCATGTCAAATACTTTTCCATGTTATTATTATCTCAATTGTAAAATAACCATGAAACATACCAAGTTTTCTGTATCTTATTAATGAAAAAAAGGGTATGGGCACAAATCCTCACTGATTACCCAAAAACAAATGTGACAAAACTCCCTCTCTATCTTACACACAAACGCGAGAACTATGACTAATTTGTCATGTTACACGCTATTTTAGGAAGGGGCTCATCCCCCATTCCCCCTCGACGGTGTAAAAGGGAAATTGTCTCTTTGAGCAAGGTCAATTTCATTTGTCACGTCTCTCTCTCTCCTGAACATTCTCTCTCACTTCTACATTTACAAATTCTGGACCATGTTTTCTTCTTCTTTTTTTATTTTTTTGGAACAATTCTTGTTTTCTTCTTCTTTTTAAAAGTTTCAGATCATACCCGTAGTAGGGTTACCATGTGTGATTAGGGTTTCAAGATTATGCATGCAAATATGCTTTCTCTTTTCTCTAATTCTCATTAAATGGATCAAGGGATTCATTTGAGTTGCTATGAATGATTCGGGTGTTGGATCTGGGTAATATACTGATGGAGCAAACATGGTAATCTTTGGTGAAATTCTAGGGAATTTCATTTGTTTATTGGTAATTATTTTCCTCATATTTCCTCGTAGATCTGTTTCTCTTTTTATTGTTGAAATGGTTAAAAAGCCCTCTGATTCTGCAGTTGTTCTACATGAGTAAAGAACATGTTTTTGTTTATTCAGACACCTGAACACCTCCTTTTGTGCACTAAAAAGATCCATTATTTTTTAAGTTTCATTAGGAAAACATGCATGCCAGGTGATGGATCTGAGAGTTATTGTTGCATTCAACTGTGTTTATATTTCTATACTCCTTGTGGATTTCATCAAACATTCTGAATAAGAGTTGTTTATTTTTTCTTTTTGTGGAATGCATATTAATTCATTGAGTTACCACCATCCAGTGAGTGATAAGAGTGTGTATTGAAAGAGAGAAGAGAGGGTCATGAGATATGGATTAATACCGTTGTGTACTTTTCTTATCTTTTCATCTTTAGGCATGTGAAGATTTTCTGCTATATTGTGTGTGCGTGTGGGATGCGCATGAAGAGAGTCGATTTATAAGAGTGCCATCGTCTAAAGAAGATCTTTCCTTCCCCATATTTAAGAACAGTGAGAACTAAACTAAATTGGTGGTGGCTCGAATTGGTGGACTTTATTCTATGAGATGTATAGTCATCTGATGCTAGATTGTTTGCTTCGGTGATGGCTATTGTTCCTTCTGGTCAAATTAGACCTCTAATTAACATAGAAGAGGATACCTCAGGACTAGAGGCAGCAAGTGATGGCCCTTTCAAGAAAACCCGTGCACTGAGTGACATCACTAACAGCCTAATTAACAATGATTCTGGAAGAAAAAAAGAAAATTTGTCTAAGAACTGGGATTCTCCTGTTATAAATGACGATTTACTACATGTTGGTGACGGCCATATTGGCAAGCAACAAAATGGGTCTGTTAAATTCATTGAATCTTTGGATGATAAGGAGAGCGGTCTCAAAAGAAAATGTCAAGCAATCCTTTCATCCAAGGAAAATGAGGTTAGGAATGCATTGGACAATATAAAGGGAGGTGAATCAGTTATCATTTTCACCCAAAAAGATAAAGGCAAAGCTCCAGCAAGTATGGTTGAAGTGAATTTGCAGAGTTCTTCTTCAAGTGGAGGATCAACACCATCTGAGCTGTCTAATTCTGTCCGTGCCAAATTGCCTCAAGCTGTTAAAGATCACACTCATGTTGATAAGGATGCTCCATTTAACGCTTCCTTGAATGCCAATAATGAAGCTGAAGTTGAAGGGTGCACTTGTTCTTACTGTATAAAAGGTACTCCAAACTTTACTTGAGGACTTTTTGTATCAAAATTGTCATTTTCCATTGATTTTTTTATGAAGGGAAAGTATACAATACATGAATGGAGTGAGATCTACTGTACTCATCATACTCCAAAGGAGCATCACTGTTTCTTATGAACATTGCATATTGGAGATTGATTGTAGCTTGGTTATTGTGGATCCAGCCATGTGTTCATCACTACTATCCATCGCAGGGACATACAGTAGATGCCTTCTTGGAGTACTGTACTCCATTATGGGTGAGAATTTACTTGGTTTGGATCCGAAACCTGAATTTTGGACCCTATCCGGATCCGGGTATGGATCCAAGATTTAGATACGACTCGATCTAAAATTTGGATCCGAATAGTAATTCATATTAGATCCGGTACAGGCAGATCCAGTGCGGATCCAAACCAGTTATTAAAATATATATTGTTTTATGTATACATGTATGTTATATAGTTTTTTTTTTGTTATATATTATTTTATAGATATAAAATAAGATATGAAATAATTTTGTTCGATCCGATAGGGTTTGGATCTGGATCTGAATCCTATGTATATATTTTGAATCTGGATCCGGATATGAATATTCTAGATCTGGATCCCATGTATACTTTATGGATCCGAATCCGGATCCTAGTGGATCCAGATCCAATCCATCCCATTCTCTGCCCTAAACTCCATATAACATTGGGTTATGGTAGAGTTTCCTGTTTGATTGTTTGTTAAAGATTTAACCGTCAATGTCGTTAATGAATATAATATTAGGCCTTAGGAGGAGTGGTTTGACAATTTGACTTTAGTCATGAGATGAAAATACATGGTTTGATCTGATACTTTTTTTTATTTTTTATCTTTTTGATATGTAGTGACAAATCTTTTATTGGATCTTCATTACCAAGATGCCATAGGTCGTCTGGCTGGTAAGCTCAGGCAGAAGTTACAAAATTCATTTGTATTGTAGTTTGAAGTGTGGCTCTTCTCTTCCTGTTTTCAGTTTTTTTTCCCTTAATGTTATGCATTTCTTTTTTTGGGTTTCCATAGAATTCAGTAGTTGAAACTGCAAAGTCATGAACCATGAATTTTCTTAATGTGTTTTTGTCGTTTGTGCACTTGACAGCTTTGAAGAAGAGCAAGAAGGATGTTAGGGCATTGATATCAAGGGATTTTAACCATGATTCAACAGTAAACAATCACTTCCTGCATTCTGTGGCCATTCCTCAAAGTGCCAAGGCAGATCCACGAGCACTGGAGTGTACTCTTATGCATCAGTGGAAATCTCTTTTTCTGAGAACAGAGAATGCTCTTGGTCATGAAAGCTCTCAGCTTGTAAGCTGTTTTTTATCTATATTTACTCTAAGTACTAACTTAAAACTATATTATGATTGTTACGATGCATGTTTTTATTGGTTTGGGTGTTTATTTATTCAAAGAAAGACACCTTTTGGTTGCATAGGAAGCATACATTCTATCCCAATAGTATGTTGTCCAAGTTATTAATTATGAAAAGAGAGTTATTTTGCTCTTGAAATTTCATTTTAGTTCCAGGACATGCATAAGGATGCAATAGACGAAAGATGGTTTATTGTCTTATTGGTTTTTGTGGTTATTTTTGTTTAGTCAAACAAAGTCACATTGTGGTTGCATAGAAGCATACCTTCTGCCGCAATAGTAACTGCCCAAGTCCTTAATTGTGTGTATGGAGCTATCTTGTTTTGTTTTCAACACTTTATTTATTTCTAGGACATGCAATGGGATGCAATGGATTCATGCATCTGTGGAGGGTTATTTTGTTATTTTCTTGCCAGTCTTAGGCAGTCTTTATTTCTTTGGCAGCAAACCAGTCTTCGCAAGCTTAATGAACTGAGAGCCAGTTACAAGAATGAACTTGGGGATGAATTAAGGGATCTTGTTTGATAAATCGTAGGGGGCTTGATCAGGTACTGGTTTATTATTTGATGCGCTGTACTTTTTGTTTGTCCCTCTGCTTTTGAATGAAGTAATGGCTATTAAAACCACTCTCTCTCTCTCTCTCTCTCAATTCATCACTTTAAATCTCACAATGTAATAGGTTTGCGTGTTACTTGGCTCAATAAACCTTTACGTTGTAGGATATGAGGAATCATTTCTAGACATGTCTATAACTGTTAGGCACAACTTTGACCTTACAATGATTGATGATGCTTTACCCTGTTGCCCTTTCATTTGTCACGAAATTTCAGAAAAATGCTTAAAACGAGTTACAAAGACTACAATTATAACTTTTTGGAGATTTATGAGTGGGAAAAATGGGTCATATATAAGTATATAAATAGAAGAATGATTTTCTTTCATTGCTCTTCACCACAAAACTCGGCGTTCTCTTTTTCTTTGCAATTTATCCACATTTCTTGGCTCCTGCTGGGTTTCTACCATCTTGGTTTGGATCTTTCCGATGCCAATTAACTAATATTCCACAGTTCCAATTGTTCCAATTTTTTATGTTTCATTTGGATTTGTCTGTAAATTCACCAAGGCATTCTTGTGTCTCCCCATTACTTCCAATCTAGGGTAGCTATTTTTGGTATTTCTGCATTTTTTTTCTGATATTCTGCATCAAGAATCTCTTTCCTCTAATCTACCAATGTTCCATCCTCCTTTACTTGATCATCTCTCCCTCCCTATTGATTTCCTTCTAAACTGTTCTTCCCCTTCCCTATTGATTTCCTTCGTTCTTGGGTCCTCTTTACTTCCTTGTTTCTTTTGCATGGGCACTAGTGAATGCCATAGTTAATTTAAGAAGGTTGTTTAGGTTGACTTGATTGCTATCAGGCTGAATGCTGACTCAATTTGCCTTGTTTTTTTATTTTTCAAAAAGTTGGTGCACTTTTTTTCAGAAGTTACTTTCTCATTGTTTTATATCAAAGTGTCAGACCCGAAAGACTTGAGTTTTCCCCTTGTGTTAAGGCTTATGACTGGTTTTACTAGAGTTGGGTTTACTAGAGTTGGTTATCTTCGCTCTTCAGCCTCTGCATTCTTTGGCATCTCAATCCCTAAAATGCCTTAATTTTACTAGATATAAGACATTGGATTTTCAATCACAGTTTCTTACACCTAATTGGTGTACATTATTCAAGCAATTGAAAACTTCAAGAGTTCTTTTGTAAGATAAGTTCCATAGCTGGACTATGAAAAATTCTGTTGAAATTTACATTATCAATACCAGGTGCCTTTATTTGTGAATATTTCAATTATTTTTAAAATTATGTCCTTTGTGTTTGCTTTGCCTACTTCTTTCTTAGGATCTGAAAATTAAAGCCTTAGAGAATTTACTGAGTCAACTTGGCTGAATTTTTATTCAACTTGGTTTTGGCTTACGGCAAGTCAATCTCTGAGTCCAAACTTTTAAATGCTGTGGTGTTAATGCATCTGTCTTTATTCACATTGCAGAAAGTAAGGGATCGAAGATATTCCCAATTATGGGCCCAATAGTCAGTTTGTAGTATTTAAATTGGGATTTCTTATTTGTACATGCCTCCTAGTATGGCATTTGGTAGCTGTTTGCCAGAATGGGTCAATGATTACAATATTTGCATCTTCTTTTTCTCTATGGTAGCTGTCATGGGCTTAAAATCTAGCCACTGACCCTGTGGCCTGGTTAGGGACACATGGTGGTGCACTAGCAGCCCACCTAGCCTGTCATAACTCCCCACTCTTGTCGGTGACACCATTGCCCACCATTCCAAGATTCTTGATCCAAGGCCAACCTTGCTAGTCAACCTGGGGCGTAACTGTCTCCCCATTCCTAGCTGACACACGCACCAGCCATTACACCGACATCTCATGCTCGCCCTGCATGCATGCCTAAGTTTAAATTTGAATATTGGCGTTAAATTTGAATATTGGCGTCCTAGCAGCTCGGGTTCCCACGATCCATGATCATGACTGTTGGGTAAACTGGGGAAAGAAATTTGGGTCACAATACCCAATACATATTAAGGCATAGTCAGCCTTAATTGCATGAAATACCAGTACCATATTCTCGAGACAAACAGGCAATGCACGAATAGATAGGCACATGTTTCGCAATATCCCTTGGACATTAGACATATCTTTGGAAGGATCTTATTCCTCTTGATCGAGCTATCCATAGTAAGGATTTTATCTTGGGCGACCTGCACTTTGTGAGGACTACTGCCAACTATCATAAAAAAAAGAAAAGAAAGAAGAAGCCTATATACAGATCATTTAGAGAGCTGTCCATGGAATTCGACATTTCACACAATCTCATCTTCATACTTTGCGAAATATACAGCTGATCCCACTCCTCCATTAGGACACTATACCGGGGATAGAGAACATCGTCTAATTTATTATATGGGAAGTTTAAATTCCAAACCACTTGATACTTCAGCAACCTCCGCATTTCGTTGATCAAAAAGTTCTTGTTGTTCCATGGAATGCACTCCTAAATTACAATAAAATGGATAAGTGAACTTCATGAACCTTAATCCTAAATGTGGAGGGGCACGATCCCGTTAGGAATTTGCTCCTTTGCAGATATGGAATGCGCTCCCTGATAGTACTGACCATGTACAAACCTTGTTCTGCTGACTACAGATCTTCGAGCCTACCTCACTCCACACACCCGCTCCTGATTGGAGCTCTTATCATTCACGCTCTCAATGACTATGATTTCCATTAGAATCTTTACAGAATCGTTTTCGTGAACTCTGGAATCTTTATTCCTTTTCTTGGGAATCCTGATTCCAACACTTATAGAAAGTTGTTTCTAATATTTACTGATTCCTGATTTCGCAATTGTTGTTTCTCAATTCTACACTTGTTAAAACTGTTTTTTGCATTTATTGGAATTCTTCCACTCTCCCCCCCCCTCCCTTTTTTAGCTTTTTCTGTTTTTACGAGAAGTGACGCTTAAGAGTTTTTAAGACATCGGACTACTCAAGCTAGACACCTAATCTCAAACTACAAAGTGTAGTCATCTTTCTTGGCATGAAATTACCAATAGAAACCAAAGCATTGGTTCACGTTCTCTAATTAATTCTTTAAGTATGCATTGTATTGATCCAATGCAGAGATTGCAACTCCAAGATGTTAAAAATAATGTAATACAAATAATATAAACATGCATGTATGACATGTTCGTCAATGAATGGCATTGAGACATGCATTGTTTCCCTCTTAGTTCTCTCTCGATTCCAAAGATGTCGGAATTTCTATTCTATAAACAAAGGAATCTCGATTCTATATTTGTCGATTTTGATTAGGTTGGAAACTTTCCAAAGAGTTAGGAATCTCGATTCCATCTATGTAGGGATCTCAATTCTATTTTGGTCAAATCTCGATTCCTAGAAATTAGAATCTCATCCCCCATGATTCCTGTTGTACAAATGTCGATTCCAAAAATAAGAATCTTCCAGCTGGCAGCGATTTTGCTCTTTTGATTCCTAAATCGATTCAGGTTTTGAATCACTTCGGGTAAATATGGTCTCACCACATCCAACCTCCCATTGGTTCAAGAAGGTTAACCCATCGTGGAGTCAGATGACTCTGTCCATTGAGCTACCCTTGCCATTGATGGTCTCCTCTGGACCACCCCACTTGAGTCATCAATTGACACCTCAAAGTCAGTAACCTCATGAGCACCTGGCTTTTACTCCTCCCAAGCTTGTGCACGGGTTCCAACCAACTGCATTGCGTTCATCAAGTGCAATGAGCCAACCTGTCCTAGGGTGGTTTTCTCTATTGAAATAATGTCCTTTCAAGGCCATGAATTTCGACATTTTCAATGGCTCTTAACTTCAGTGGGAGTAAAAGAGTGACATGACTCCTCTTAGTCATGGAACCCTAATTAAGTCATGAGGAGGATTTATATGCATGTGAGGTACCGAAAGGGTTGAAGTTTACCTCTTAGTCATGGTCTGTTGTTATGTTTGTGCTTCATAACTGAGCGATGGATTTGGGCAATACAATTTATGTATGAGCTTGATGATAAAAAGCCATGTATGGAAAGGTTAGGGCCAATAGAGGATATTGGCCTAAATCCCTGACTCCTAGAACCTTCTCGTAGCAAGTGCATATACAGTCGCAATACATAGGAAGCCACTCTTTCAGGGATCCACTGGTTTGAGCTATGCACATATGTTTAGAGAGGAATCCCCGCACCATATATATGCATGTCTTCTAGGGGGTGTACCTGATATCCACTTATACTTGACGATTCAAAGTTGCATATCGGTTGACTTTGATAGGCTCAGATCATGAGCTCCTGAATATAGAGTCTGTGGGTCATGAGTCTATTGGGTCATACCAGGGAAGGTGGCTTTGGATTTCGGGTTTAGTCGAGTGGAGTGATTTGTTTCGTAATTTAACTCCAAGGATCCTAATTTCCCTTATAAATATTTTAATTAAAGCGAAAATAATTTTTTTTAATGGAAATCATTAAAATGATTTTTATGGATTTATGAGAATTTTTTGGGCAAGAAAATCCGTTTCTAAAATTGTTTGAAAGTAATCACAAATTAGGACAGCCCCTTGGGACTCACATGGGACACCCAAATGGCAAATGGGTGTCCATGTGTTGACTTGGGGGGTCCCATGTCCCCCCAAAGTGGAGATGACGTGGGGTGACGTCAACCCCACAAGGGACCCTCATGTCTTTATGTTATTTGTTGTTTTAACTAAAGGATATTGAATTATAGCATTTTATGAAATATTGAGTTTTTGGAAAAATTATTTTGGCACATGTTAATGCTTAAAACAAGGGTTTGTGGACATGTGTGTGGAAGATTCTAAAAGGGGTATAGGGTTTGTAATTACATGCCTAACCCTAAGGGTATATGGTAGATGTGTAATTAACCACCTAGTTTATGTGGCATGATTTCATTAGCCCCACATGCTCTTATAAAATGGAGGGAACTTTTGAGATATGCTTTTTGCTGAAATATTTGACAAATTTCTACAAAGGTGTACCTTCCATGTTAGTTTTAGTTTTATTAAATGTAAAGAGCACGAGTATTTTAGTAACAAGGGAATTGGAGTGAATTAAAGGAGGACAAAGGTGTTCAAATTCATACCACACATCTTGATGACATGATAGTGGATGGTGGGCCATGATTAAGCCTCTCTTTGTAGTCATTGGTAGTTGACATTGAGGGCCAAGATTCATCCATCTAAAAGCATCTCCACACTTGAGGGTTAGAAGCTTATAAATACCCCCTTGAGCCTTCATTTCCCACGTGTTCACTTCACATTTTTCTCTCCAAAAGTGGCACACACCTCTCTCTCTTTACCCATTGAGTGGCATGCCTAAAGTTAGTCTCCCTCTTCCTTTCTCTGTCTAAATGATAAGGTAAGAGAAGAACTGCTTTGAAGGTCTTATACTACATTAATGGTGGTCTAAAGCTCAAATTCTAGTCGTGGGTGATCTAATCTTCAAGCCTTCAACAATTAAGTAAGATCTTTTCTATTTTCATTGACTTCTTTAGTTTCTCCTTGCTATGAATTCTCAATTACAACAACATTTCTTCATCCTTTGATGATTAGATCTCTGATCCTTTGAATGATCATTAATCTCTCCTGATCCATATAGTTAAAGGCTTCACTCATGCACATTTTGGCATAGTTTGTCATGAGCTTTCTTCTATGAATTTTGGGGTAATTTTTGCTGATATTTCTCTGAGTTTTTCATGATCATATCAGTCACTTAGATCTTCTTCTTGACCTGTTAAATTGTTGATTTCATAAGAGTAGACTATGTCGAAAATTTGAGAGCCGAATTGTGAACTCAATTGAACTGGTTTTGTGTTTTGAAAGCCTGATTTTCTCCCACGACTTTCATACTTGATTTGATCTTTTAGATCTCCGCAAATCCTTATATGTTTTAAGTGTGTATCAATTGATGCTTGGCTTCCCACTTATTAGATGATGAATTGGCATGATTTTGAGGTATGCCATCGCATGTCAGCCAATAGCACATTGCTCAGACTCAAGGCTGTAAACCAGGCACCTGAGAACTCCGATTTGCTTCCTATGGTCATGATGCATTGCATATTTGAGCATATGTATATTAATGGAGATCATGTTGTGATGATTTTTTATGAGTTTGTTGATGTATAATTTTGTCTTGTAAGTGTGAGTGGTGCTGAATTTTCAAATGCACATTGTACATGTGTAGTTTGTTGATTTCCTTTATGGCTTGTTTTGTTCATGTGTAAGGAACCTTAATTGCGTTGTATCTTCTCATTTGAGTGTATTTAGAAGTCAATAGCTCATTGTAGTTACAGTGACCTTTGCTTAATTTGATTTTGGAAGTTGTATTTTCAAGTGTATTAAAAAAATTCAAGGTGTATTGACTTGTATTTTGTTTACATTATAATCAAAGTCAAGAGAATTGGTTTCTAGACACTCACATTCTCATCCTTTTGCACTAGTCAAATTGTGTTGAGGGATTTCTTTTGTGGGCGCTGCCTTGCTCAATGGTTGACCCCACTGATGAAACAACTCTCCGGGATGCCTTTTTTGTCTTTGGTCGCCCCTATCTCATACTTAGTGCCATTGCAGTGCACCACCCTCGATGGTCTGTCTCCATGAAGATTGAAATTTGCTAGGCCTCTGCGGCCATAGCAGTAGACAAGGTGCGCACTCCTTGGCTCCTCAATTCAGCCTGGGCCCAATCGCGCAATCCAAACACAAAGTTGAATAACTCGTCCTCATCGGTCATGGTTTGTATATCTAGCATTAGGTATGTGAACTTCACATGGTCTCGCATTGAGCCTATCTATTGAAGCTTCACAAAGCTTCTCAAGCCACCTGGGCTGCATTAGTTGGCAACAATTGGTCGTCATTTTTTGTTTCAAGCCCTCTCAATCGCGCACCTTAGGATTTGATGCGTTTTGGATCCGCATCCTCCACCAAGACCTTTACGTCTCCAATGAGGTACATGGAGCAAATGCCAACATGGTGTTCCTCACGTGCATGAGCATTCTCGAAGTACTACGCCATGTCACCAAAGGGAATTCCCCAATACCTTGCAGTCTCTTTGCTCCTCTAATACGTGGCTCTGGCACCGTCATAGTATGAGAGCCCAACCTGCTAGTAGTGTTACACAAGGCCCACTTCACAAGAGTCATATCTTCTTATAGGGTCATGAGGTTGGCCTTGAAGGACTCCGTGATAGCCTTGAGGACGTTCATGAGCCCTCCCATACAACCATCATAGGCACCACAACGGTCCTCCGTCTTAACCTCCAAAGTACTGATCTAGGCCTTTAAGACAGTAAGGTTCTGCCCAAATCACCATCTTGGACCCCATGGGTGAGTTGCTCTCATTGCTCCTTGAGGTGGTCGACACAACCCTGTATTTCAGCGATAACATAGGCCATGGTTACACTCTCTGAACAACCTTTTCGCTCTGATACTAACTGTCACGAGGTAAAATGTAGCGATTGACGCCTTGCGGTGCCAAGCCTAAGTCTTCCACTGAATAAGGCTGTGCGAACTTTCCAACAAACCACATGAGAGCAAAGATCAAGCATACATGCACAGGGGTCACTTGCACAAGCCAATGGCTAAGGGCCGTACCCCACTAGGTTAGTTTGTACCCTTACATGGGTATATTGCCACAGATGCCTCACAACGGTATGGGCCAGGGGTTTATATAGATCCTTGGTTCACTTTTCAAAATTCAAATACAATACATGTGTCAAATGGTCTTGGCATATGGCTTGTCGAATCGTGTACCAAGGTTGCGGTTCCGGTTCGGAATCGCGATTACGTGTTTTCGAGAAGGAATCATGATTCTTGGAAGTCAAGAATCATTATTCCAAATTTTTTGAATCTTGTTCCAATTTTTTTAAATCATGATTCTTGGAAGTTAGGAATCTAGATTTCATCTCGCAAAATTTGCGATATATAGGTGCACAAGATTGGGATTCAACATATATGAGACCTTGATCCCAATTTTTAAGAGGAGCGAATTAGTGATATTTGTAGTTTACATCCTTCGTAAATGTCAAGAATTTGTATTAAGGTTGAATATCTTAACTTTAGATCTACATTTAATAAAACTAAAGTAATTCTATTTATTTATTCAATCTAGAAACTCTAGGAAAGTACTTAGCTAAGGGAACGCACCTTGTTTTCTATTAGTTGTAGAGAGCTGCATTAAAAGGTGACTCAATACCCGACTTCAATGTTAGTGGAGGGATATTGAAGACATTGAATCATATAATAGGGGAGCCCTGGATAATCGTACTCAATATATGGAGTTTGGAATTCGTACTTATAAATAATATAAAACTTTAAATCTTATCTTTTGGGACTTGTTTTTCAAAAACTT
The DNA here is from genome assembly GCF_000471905.2 of Amborella trichopoda. Next base: position 3,382,652 of record NW_006494904.1, read on the forward strand.
TTGACATGGTTTCGAGTGGATTGGTTTGCAATTCCTGAAAGGTCAATATCTTGATTTTCAATTGACAGGACAACAATTCCAATGATATTGGAGTTATGATTTCTTTTTTTTGAATCGCAATTTCGATATAGTGGGAATCATGCTACATTTGATTTGTATTGTGCGGACGATGATTCTAATTATAAGAATCATCTAGTCCCTTGCGATTTCGATTCTTGAAACAATTCGGAATTACAGGTGTTTCCAACAACTATAATAGGGACACATGTAGGTGCGTCAGCGGCCCTCCTCTCTGGTCATAACTCCCTGCTCTTCGGTCAGTTACACCATCCACTATCTTACTCCGCCCTCCGTCTTGTTCATGGCCCACGTGCTGGTCAACCTGGGGCATGTGTCTCCCCATTCCTAGACACCTGGGGCATGTGTCTCCTCAAACTTAATTTTGATGGAAGTTCACTTGGCAATCCAGGGCCAGTTGGCTATGGTGGACTCATCAGATATAATTTGGATCACATTATATTTTCTTACTTTGGTCCTTGTCGTATCACAACAGCAAACGAGGCAGAAGCGCGAGGTTTAAGAGAAGGTTTGAAATTGCTATGCACTTTGGAAGTTGGCAGGATTATCGAAGGAGACTCGGCAAATGTCATTGCTTGGAGTAAGAGAAAGGCCCATATTCCTTGGAGATTAAAGACTATTTTTCATAAAATTTGGGATATTTTGTCAACCTCTATTGCAGCAGTCCAACTTTGTTTTTTTTTTTGAGAGAAACATGGCAACGGTCCAACACTGTTTTAGAGAGACGAATGAAGATGCAGATGTTCTTGCGAAAGGAGGAGTCCATACTCCATCTCTGTTTGTTACTTCATTTTTGTAATCTTGTTTCTTTGCTTGAACATCTTGTATTTTACATATGAATTAATGATAAGTCGTACGTTACCGCTCAAAAAAAAAAAGATAATCCACGCACTAGCCGTTACACCTACAGCTTAGGCTCACCCTTTATACGTGCCTTAGTTTGAATTTTAATCTTGACGTCCACTTAGTTATGTGCCCACCATCCACGATCATGACCGTTACGGTCAACACATCTGCCCAGCCAGGTGTATGGGTAGCCCACCTCTTGCACATGGTCCTCACCCATGTCTCGTTAAGTGGAGCCATCTAGGGTCAAACCAACCAAGCAACAATTTGGATCAGCGACAACCATCTATCTGCACTGTCTCGCCCAAGGTCTCGCACCAAGGGGCTTTAGCCATTAGCTCACGTGTGTGACACAATGCACCAATGCATCACCACCTTGACCTTTCGCATGGTCAAGGGTGAGGGATAGTCACTTCCCTCATATATAGTTGACAACCTAAATAGGGTGCCTGCCTAGGTGGGTTAGGCAGCTACTTAGTGCCCAGTCTTTGGCGAGTGCCCCATATCCTCCATAAAAATGGCGGAGTATTTCTTTAGTGGGGCCATTTCGGTCATTTTGATTCATTGATAATTTTGTCTTAGAAACGCCCCTAGAAACACCCAATTGAATTTTTTTTGAAAAGTTCATAGAATCATTTGAAACCTTGCCCATATCTTATTGCAATCATTTTTAGGGTCCAAATGAGGTCATAAGAAGGCTTTTGGGGTGATATTGGGCCTTTTAGACGATCGAAACATTGAAGATCAGACATCCAAAACATTGAGGAATTAAAGATTGCCTCTTTCTTTTCGTTTGTATCGCATCTTTTGTATGACATCATTTTGTATTGGTCATTTGGTCTTATTGGAGATTTGGGAGTCTATGAGAATAATTACCGGGAATGGGAGCAACAAGAGCTCTGAGATCCAGAGCTCAGAGCGAAGTGGGTTTGAAAATCCGTGGCCTGGGGGATAAGGTCTGTACATAGTTAGGTTAAAGGATTTAGATCCTTGACTTTTAGGGAGTTCGTTCAATATCTGCAGAGGAGCAGATTCCTTGTTACACTGGATCGCCTTTCACCGTGATTAGGATCAAGGTTCCCAAAGTTCACTTATCCACTATATTGTAATTTATAGCGAATTCTGTTGAACAATATGTTTATCTTTTTCTAAATTCACAAACCCAAGTATTAATATAAACAAGAATCATGTCATTGAATTTCTCTTTGACTTTTTGTTATCATTGGAGTATTATTTCATTTGGAACGAATCGGTTGGATTGGACGACTCCCACTTGAATATCGATTGATGATTGCATTTAAGAATGTTTGATAGATTCTTTCTAAAAAAGAAATGCTGCGATAGCTAATCTCACCTTTGCAAACAAGAAAAAAGGAAAGGCATTGCCATATATAATTCCTAATAGCTTTCCTCCATCAAAGATTACTAGGGGCCCAATGATATATACACGAGAGACCTTGTATTTTCAAGCCCACCCACATTAGTTGTACTTAATGTATAAGTTCATGTACTACCCTTGTATGATTTTGGCTATTTATTCTTTCTGTATCTAAGTCTAATAAGGGTGAGGACCTTAACTTTTCCTTAACCCATCCCAAGCTCGGGTAAAGGAGGTGGGTTCAGTTAAGTAGGCAGCCAATGTAAAATTTTGTCTCATCTTATCATGAATCTTAAATCTTATTGAGGGTATGGCCCTTAATAGAGAAGAATGAATGAACAAGATTCATATATCCAACCCCAAATAATTGGGATAAAGCTTGGGTGATGATTCTTTCTATATCAATTTCTAGAAACTCAGGATTCGCCCAATGGGTGAGTTAAAATCATTGCAAAACTTGGCCAACCTAATTTTATGGTAAACTTGGTCTGAGTTGCTTGGTTGGGAGAAATTTTTCTCCTATTTTCTTTCATATCAAATTCAGGCTCCTTGCCACTTGCGTTGTTGAGGCCCTCCACCGAACTGAAGTGGCCTATGCGAGCACGTAATTCGGTTGGGTAGAAAAGGCATCTGCCTGGTGCCTTGCCACCGAGGCAGTTGCCTCAATGGTCTTGTCGGGAGGAAAGAAAGCCCTCCATAAAGGGTAAAAAATGTAAACACCTCCCCCCCCCCCCCACCCACACACACAAAAGGATGCGAAAAGGGTTTTGGGGTATTCTAAAACCCCAAAATCCTTGTACTCCACTTTTTGAGAGAGAAACAAATAAAAAAACCAGGCGTGTGAGTTTTTTCAAGATTAGAAAACACTTTGGTATTTTCGATTCTTGCAAAATTGAAAATTATAAATGCTAATAGTTTTTGAGACTTGAAGTGGTGGTAAAGGTGTTTCAGCAACCAAAGCTTAGCGAATGGTGTCAGGGTTTATTAGGTTTTGAAAGGTCAGTGTATTTCAATTTTTAGTTTACGGTTTGGTGATATTTGTGAATTTTGGGTTTCAATTTGTATGTTTACCAATTTGGCTTTTTCTTTTGTGTTTTTCTTTTTGAGTATGGACTTGGATTTTTGCCCCCAAGAACCTCCTAGAGTACCCAAACCCTGCTGTCTGTTTGGTCCGCCAAGGTAACTTGTGCCTGCGTAAGTGGCCAGGACCCATGGCTGCCTAGGGTACCGAATCCACATTCTAAAACATTGTTCTTTCTTGACTATGGGCTGGGTTTGGACTCAGTTTCAGTGCGTGACTCTGATTCACATAACGTCTTTTTATCATGGCTTTATATGTTATAATATTTGGTCATAATCTGTGTGCAATTTGTATGTGACTTCAGCTAATCATTTGTGCATACAATTTTTAAATTTTATGCATTTCTGTTTTCTGGAAGCTCTATGCTTATTGTTCTCTGCATATTGAATTTATGCATTTACAATTGAATTATTTGTTTAAACTGCAATATATTAACAATTTAACATTTGAAATAAATTTTTTTACATGTTCACCTCTTTTCTACTTCTCATTTTCCATATCTTGTGAACATGAACTGTGAAACAGTTTAGAACTGTGAACAAGAACTTCTCATTGGTAATTGTAGCCTCTACAAAACGATTCATCATCATCATCAATTTAGCCTTTTCCCAATTAATTGGGGTCATCATCATCAATTTAGCCTCTACAAAATGATTAAAAAAAAAATTGTAGCCTCTACAACTAATGGAAAGGGTTTAAAATTTTATACAATTTTCTATAACCTGATTTTGGTATCCAAGCTTAAGGCAAAAATTACCATTTAATCCAATCCTTGATTGTTCAACACAAGTGTTTGGGACCCATACTTGCATGTTCCCATTTATGAAATGGTCAATTGACTAGTCTAAAGTCAAAATTTACTTGTACGAGTTTTTAAATATGTATGCTTTAATGAAGAGTTGGTGATAATTTCAGGTTTGAAATCCAGAAACTTTCAGCTTGGCTGTGATTAAAGAAAAATCTCCAACTTGGCTGCTCTGATTTGACTTTAATTGAGTTCAGATTTTGGACTAGAGGGTTAGGGCATGGGGTCTCGCCTCTTTGTTTACTCAGTGTTATTGCTGAACTTGTGATCATAATTCAATGTATGTTTTCACCTATTGTGTAACCTCCTAAAGCATCCAAAGTGGTTTTTCTTTATTAGGCTGTTGCTACTGGTTGATCATCCATGGGTGGAATGAAATGACAGGGAGTGGCCCTACTCTGTGTGTGTGTGAAATAGCAGGGAATGGTCTTTCCCTCTCTTTCCCTTCCTCCCCACCCCCACGACCCCCCCCCCCCCCCTTCAGTCCCACCCCCACCCCACCCCCCAAAAAAACTAAAAAAAAATCAATGTCCTGGCTTGATCAACTACGCGTCTTGCTAATTCAAAAATTGTCAGTATATAGCTGTTTACGTGCAAAATCGAGGGGTGAGATGGCTCAAGGACCATGCTTCAATCCGCATGAAATAATATCAAGTTCGCATGAAATAATATCGAGTTCGTAAAAGTATGGGTTCCAACAAATTATGATTTATGGAAAATAGGCTGATTATGGCCTCTTTGACGTATACCGTTGGCTGTTTTGGCTTAAGGTTCGCTTAAAACAAATTAAAACTTGAAATCTTTGAAAGAAATCGACAAGAAAGGTTTGAAAAATACTATGAAAGAACTACGAATAATAAAGAGCAGTGCTAGGAAGAACAACATATTTGATTAGGCTGGGCTTGTAGACCCGGCATTTGGAGTTCTGCCTGGATTTGAAAGAGACTGGGCAGCCTATCTGAATGGATATTCTTGAACTTGGATTGGATTGGATTGGATTTGAAGGAGCTGAACCTAGGGTGACCTAGGGCTCAAATTGAACTTTGCTTTGGCTTGAACTTGAAAGATTATGGCGCTCTGATTTACTGGGTTTCCAAACCAGGCCAATGTCCTAAGTATTCTATGGTTTTGAAGGTAGGATTGATAAAGGGTAGAGGAGGATCAAGGCTGAAAATACTAGGGTTTCAACCTTGGGTCTGCCCCAATATGGGTTATTTATAGGGAAAAGTGAGACAAAACAGGAAATTGGGACTTGTGGCACAATCTGGCCCCCTCTATGGTAATATTGTTATGTTGATATTTAAAGAATCTATGCTTCAAAGAGTAGACCAAGAAACATGCAAGTAATTATGTTAGTATTTTTGCTTTTGAAAATTGCTAGTTTTTATATCAAAATAATATAATTTTTAAAAACTTTAGTCTTTCGGAAAGTGTAATTTTGTATTTATGCAAAGAGAGTAATTGGTTTTTAGTCATACATTAGAGAGAAGTAGGGATGGGTATTAGTTGTTGGAAATATGGCCTATCAAGGCCAAAATTTCAGTAGTCTCTCATTCATAGGGAGCGATTGAGAGATTGAAATCTTGGCGTCTTGCGAAATGGAGCTCAGATTTTTTTATCCCGAGTATGCATGAGGCATCGAGAGTTCACGTGTTGAGAAAACAATTTCTCAAGGAGATTTGAAGGTCACATTCTAGTCAGGATTTTATAGGTTGGCCTCATGTTTAGCTGCAATCGGCCAGGGCTTGGAGAATCCAAATGAGAAAAATAGAACCCGAGTACCTATTGAGTATTCATCCTTTATGGAATGGTCAAGACTTATTAGACATAAGTCCATATTCTGACACGAGGCCATTACATGGTATGTGCATTTCATTTCGTACGGGAAGCCACTCTTCCAAATATATCCGAGTTTGGAAGGGCCAGTGCACATGTGATTTGAGAGGACCCTTGTAATTAAATTGAATCATGCCCCATAGGGGTGCACCTGTAATCCATTGAGAGCCGAATGATCGGATGTTCTGGCTCAGCAGCTTTGATATGACCAATTATGTATCACTACTTTAGACTATGGAACATAGGTCTATTGGGTTGATCTGAGACTCGGCGGAACATTATTCTGGACTAACCCAATGGAGTACTCCGATACCAATAGTTATTAGTCTGAGATCTCACTATACCTTTTGTCCGATTTTATAATGATGAGAAAACTTACTAATTGCTCAAAAATACTTTAAACATTTATTGTAAATTTTAGAGAATTTTTCAAAATTTTATTTGATAATAAAACTGAGGGTTTTTATATTGTTTGGCTCAAATTCTACTTTAGTCCTAACCTGGTAGTGCCATGTAGCGTCCGAGTGGCCATAGGGCTACTACAGGGCACCCCACACCTCACTCTAAGATCACTGCCCAGCTGGGCACTGATCCTTAGGCGGGGAACTAGATTGGCATTTGGTTGCTTATGTTATAAGAGGTTGTGTTATGGTACCTTGTTATGTATTGTTATATTTTATTATATCATGTTATAAATTAATGCCCCATTTTTATCACATGTCTTAATTAACTCACACATGGGCCATGCATGGCATATGTGAAGTTTAATTAATTTATTTATTTAATATTAAAGAGAAAATAAATTTTCAAGTTTGAGTTGAAAAATATCCTTACACACATGTGTGAAGTGGACATTATCTTTAAATTGATTGGTTTGAAATTGTAGATATACAAAGTGATTGGCTTTGATAAAATAGAATATCTACACATGCGTAAGCTTTACCAATTACTTCTTTACCTTTTAGTCTTTGTGGTTATCTACTCCAATACATTATTAAAAAAAACTACGGGTATTTTTGTAAAGCCATATTGGATACAATTGGAACAAAAACATGGGCCAATGACAAAATGATAAAGTGGCGTAACTTAGGGTTAGGCTGAGTGATAATGGTGTAAAATCTCATCCCTTCATCCTAGTGGTTGGATGGGCCAAGGATAAAATGGTAAAGTGGCTTAACTTGAGTGATAATGGTGTGAAATCCCATCCCTTCATCCTAGTGGTTGACTGGGATGGGTGGCTAGGTACATTAGCTTCTCATGTGCCTTTAGATTAGTGCATCAAGGGTATTGATTGAATCCAAAGTTACACCCATGATATAAAAGCACATCATGAGATCTCAAACCATATCTGTCTCAACTCTATAACCATTTTGGAAAATTGTTGCTCCCCTCATTCTTCTAAGGTTTTGTGAGAGAAAATTGAAGAAATAGAGCTTTTAGAGTTCCATTAATGGTGATCTTGATGGTGGTCTTCCTTTCTTATGCTTAAGTCCATAGTGTGTATTTATCAAGGTAAACTCCATTGAATTTTCTTTTCTTATAAGATTATATCCTTGGCATCTATAGTTGCTAAAGTTTTGAATTTAGAAAAGTTTTATTGATCTTAAAATCCACATTTGATCATCTTCTTCATCATGCTTATTCATAGTGTGGTCAGTTACGAGTTATTGCCTATATGCATGAGAATCCATGATCAGGCATAGTATCCATTAATTACTTTGCTTCAAACCCATCAAATAATTTAATCTCAGAGTGTCACTTCATTTTCAGAACTTTTTTATCACGTTTTTACCTATGGGGGTTCATAATCTTTCCATACAAGATTGTTTTGTTGGTCCGAGAGACCACCATGTGTAGTTTGGCCATAACTCTCTTGTTCCTTATCTGATTCGATTCAAACCTTTTTCATTCTGTTTTGGATGATAATGCCAGTGTGTTGAGATCTTAAGAAGTGATTTTAAGGTGTGTAACTTTTTCCCATTTGGATTAGACACTCTTGTGAGATTGAACCACTTTTGTACAATTCGAAGGGATAAAATTAAGTCCTTATAGGGCCCGATTGCGTGGCTCCGGCATAAGGGGTTCGAAACATGGCTTCCCTATTTTAATTTGGCATTCTAATTCTCTATTTAGATGATTTTATTCTATAGAATTTTGTTTAGATTAGTTGCATGATGTATTTAAGCTTTGGGACATAGTTTATGTAATTTATGCTATGAAAGTGTAATTCATAAGCTAGTCTTGCTTTATATGTAATTTCCTTGTAAGGGGTTGGTATTTGAGTTTATTTACAGTGGTTATACAAGGTTAGAAATGGTTGTAATTGTTATGTAAAAGGATTATAACTTATTCAATTAGCTTGGCTTTTAGCAATGACTTGTTGAAGGTGTCCATTTTAGCTTGTTTTTCGGCTTGAAAATTTGCTCTAGTCTTCGTATCCACTTTCAATTCGTATCGGAGCTAGGCTCATTTACAGCCTCTTTTAGAGTCTTTAGAGGGATTACATAGTGCCAAATAAGAACCCATGGCAGCCCGTTCAATACTCACCGAATTGCTTAAGGAGGAGAGGTTCAATGGAACCAACTTCTCCGAATGGAGAAGGAAAATTGGTTATGTGTTTCATGAAGATGGTCTATTTCCATGATTGATTTCTAGACCACCTAATCCGCTCGCAATTAATGCTCCTCAAGTTGTTAAGGATGCATATGAGACATGGCATAAAAAAAACCAAAGTGCCATGAATATTATTTTTGCAATCATGAGTGATTCCTTTGTTAAGGAGTCTGAGAATTCCATGTGTCAAAGATATTATGGAGAGCATGAAAAAAAAATACGACACACCGAATAAAGCTCAAAGGATCATTATAATAATGAATCTCATGTGTTGCAAAATGGATGATCACACCAAAGTGGGTGATCATCTAAGAGAGTTCCAGAGTTGTATAAGAGAGAGTGAGAGAGCCGGTCACTTATATGATGAGGTGACACAAAAGACGATATTTGTGCTTTCAATCTATCCCTCATGGGAGACCTTTGTGGCCAATTTGATGGTCAAAGCTACGCCTACAACTGTGGAGGAGATTGCATTTTTCATAGAAGGGGAATAGCAAAAAAAGATGGCAATGGATGTACTATCTTTCATAGTCCATATGGTAAAATCTCACCAACCCTCATCTTCTTGTACTCCCTTACTCATTACTCCTCTTTCTTCTTGTCTTCCTAACTTTTCTATGGTGAATACATGTACTGTGGGAGTGAGTGGGAGTGATAATGCTAAGAACAAGAAAAGAAAGGGAAAAGATAAATGGAAAGGGAAGGGGAAGCAAAAGGGAAAATCCTACTCCCACTCCCCTTATCTATTTAGCCCTTACACTTCTAAAGCCCATGCCTACCCACCAAATCATGCTAGCCCCATGCTTTTTAGGCCTAAACCACCACCCACACCCACGCCTATGATGGTAGGTAAGGTTGGTTTGGCCTTCAAGCCAAGATTATTCGAAGGTGCAATGCTTTAAATGCAAGAAATACGGGCATACCCAAAAGTTTTGTAGGTATCCTCCTCCTCCTCCACAAAACCCTCATTATGCTCTTATGTCCAATACTGGTAAGCCTCAAGCTAATACCGGTAGAGGACTAAGGAAAGAAAGAGTTTGCGTGGTCCACGAGACTTTGATTGCCAATGATGAGGCATATGTATGAGTTCTTGACTCGAGGGCTACTATCCATGTGACAAATTTTATGAAGGGCTTAGAAGGTTTTATGATGTCAAACCCAGTACCTATTATATGAGTGGAAATCAAATGGAAATGGTCTTAAGAAAAATGGACTATGTGTTAGAGTTTACTAATGGTGAGACTCTAATGCTTAAGGACACCCTCTATGCACCCAGGATGAGGAAGAATCTCATCTCGGTTTCGAAGATGAGTAAAGCTGGGCTTGTGCTCTTGTTCAAGGAGGAAAAATTCTATGTGCATGATGACTCTATTAATTGAGACCTTGTTTTTGTAGCCCACTTGGTTCAAGGGTTTTATGAAATCAAAATAAAAAAAGACTTTGTTTACATGGTTGATGATTTACAAAATTTTACTTTATGGCATTTAAGGTTAGGTCATATTAATCCATCGAGAATGCATATTATGATGAAAGAAGAATTACTTGATAAAATGAATATCGATTCTCATAGTAGATGCGAGGCTTGCCTTAAAGGAAAGAGGGTAAAAAAGTCACACCAAAAGGTCGAAAGGGTCTCTAGTCTTTTAGAACTAATCTACTCGGATGTGTATGGACCTATGAGTGTGCCTACCTTAGGGCACATGAGGTACTTCATAACATTCATTGATGACCATTCCCGTTTTGGTCACACTTATCTCATGAGAAACAAAAGTGAGGCGATAGCCAAATTCCAACAATATAAATGGAAGTTGAAAACCAACTAGGTTGAATCATAAAAAAACTTAGATCGGTTAGGGTTGGGGAATACACCTCCCAAGCCTTCCAAGATCTTTGTGTCCAATATGAGATTGTCCACCAAACCACCATGCCTTACTCACTCGAACAAAATAGGTTGCCGAGAGAAAGAATATGACCCTAGTTGAGATGGTGCGAAGTCTAATGAGTACATCTAGTATTGAATTAGAGTTTTGGGAGGAGGCGATTCTAACCGCCACATATGTCCTTAATCAGACTCTCACCAAAGCAATTCAATTAACTCCTTACCAACTCTTCATGGGCCGACCTCTTTCAATAAAGCACCTCAAGGTTTGGGGATGTTCAGCCCATGTTCTTATACCATCCCAAAATAGGTCCAAACTTGATCCTAAAACCATAAAATGTGTTTTCATATGATACCCAAGTCATGGGAAAGTTTTAAGTTCTATAATCTCTTGAATCGTAATGTGATTGAAAGCCTTGATGCCCATTTCCTTGAAGATGAATTCCTTGAGAGAGAATCAACCCAAAAGAGAGTAGACTTTCATGAACTTCAGCCTAACAAAAAAATTGAAACCATCCCACCTAGGCGAAGTGAGAGAGACCACCTACTTTTTTCACTTACCTTGGGGAGGATTATGAGAGGATTAATGAAGAACCTGATGAAGAACCTTATTCTTACCTATATGCTATGTCTTGTCCGGATAATAAGTTATGGAAGTAAGCCATGCAAGATGAAATAAATTCAATCATAAAGAACTATGTATGAGAATTAGTCTGATTACCACCTAACCTTAGATCCATTGGATGAAAGTGGATATTCAAAAAGAAACTTAACTCCGAAGGGCATATTGAAAAATACAAGGCAAGACTTGTAGCAAAAGGTTTTACTCAAAATGAAGGGGTAGATTTTTTTGACACCTACTCACTTGTTGCCAAAATACCTTTCATTAGGATGATCATATCCATAGCATCCTACCTTGACCAAGAATTGCATCAAATGGATGTGAAAACTGCCTTCTTAAATGGTGACCTAGAAGATGATATATACATGAACCAACCCCAATGTTTTGTTGTGAAAGGAAAGGAAAAGTTTGTATACAAACTTAACAAATTACTTTATGGTCTCAAACAAGCTTCAAGAAGATGGTTGCTCAAGTTCTACCAGACCCTGATTAGATATGGATTCAAACCAAATGATGATGACCATTGTGTATACCATAAGACCAATGTGACTGACATTACTTTCATGACTTTATATGTGGATGACATTCTAATAGCTAGTAGCACCCTAGACCATATAAGGGACACAAAGGCAATGCTATCAAGTAAATTTGATATGAAAGACATAGGGGAGGCTTCATATTATAAGAGATAGAGCAGCCCGCAATAATCTCAATCTACATATTCCAAGAAAGTTCTTGAGAGATTTGGTATGAGTGAATCTAAGCCTATAGATACACCTGTGGAAAGGAGAGGAAAATTAAATGTCAATATGAAACCAAACAATGATCTTGAGAGAAATGAGATTGAAAGGATCCCGTATCAGAGTGCCGTATAATCACTAATGTATTTAACCATGGGAACTAAACCCGATCTAGCTTTTGCTCAAAGCTTGATTGGTCGATTCTAAAGTGATCATGGATTAGAACATTAGAAAGCCGTGAAAAGAATCATGATGTATTTGAAAGGAACATTTGATTATAGATTAACCTGTGTCAATGTGAGTGAGCTTAAAGGTTTGGGATACACATACTCCGACTATCAAGGAGACCCGGATGACTTGAGGTCTATTTCGGGTTATCTATTTCTTTATGGTGGTGGTGCCATTTCTTGGCGTACCAAGAAGCAAGACACTGTTGCCCTATCTACCATGGAAGCCGAGTATGTGGCTTTAAGTTCCGCAACTTTAGAAGCCATTTGGATTAAGAAGTTCTTGAATCATCTTAACCCTCTAAAACATAGAACTATTAAAATCATGTGTGACACTTAAGCTGCAATAGCAGTGGCAGTTGAACGAAGGTTCCACAACAAGTCAATGCACATTAAAGCTCAATATCATAGAGTAAGAGAAGAGATAGCAGCTGCTGAAGTAGAAGTTGGTTACATTCCATCGAAGGCTATGCATGCAGATCCATTAACCAAAGGCTTAGGGGCAAATGATTTTATGAGGCATGTGCATAGGATGGGTTTACGGAGGTTGACATAGTTATTATTACTTTGTCTATTGCTTATGAAAGATAAATCCATGGATAAGTTTGCATGCTTTGATTTATTGTGAATGATACTGCGAGAGAGATACATACGAATTCAGGCCTAAAAATGGCAAATGGGAGAATGATGAAAATATGGCCTATCAAGGCCTAAATTCCAGTAGTTTCTTATTCAGTGGGAGCGATTGAGAGATTAAAATCTTGACGTCTTGCAAAATGGAGCCCAGATTCTTTTACCTCGAGTACACATGAGGCATCGAGAGTTCATGTATTGAGAAATCAATTTCTCAAGGAGGTGTGAGGGTCACCTCCTAGTCAGGATTTTATAGGTTAGCCTCATGTTTAACTGTAATTGGCCAAAGCTTGGAGAATTCAAATGAGAAAAATAGAACTCGAGTACTTACTGAGTATTCGCCCTGTATGGAATGGTTAAGACTTATGGGACATAAGTCCATATCCTGACACCAGACCATTGCATATCATGTGCATTTTCATTTCGTATGGGAAGCCACTCGTCCAAATGCATTATCCGAGTTTGGAAGAGCCAGTGCACATGTGCTTTGAGAGGATCCCTGTAATTAAGTTGAATCATGTCCCACAAGGGTGTACCTGTAATCCATTGAGAGCGGAATGTTCGAAAGTTTTGGCTCAACGGCTTTGATATGACCAATTATGTGTCTTTGCTTTAGACTGTGGAATATAGGTCTATTGGGTTGATCTGAGACTTGGCGGAACATCATTCGGGGCTAGCCCAATGGAGTACTCCGATACTTATAGTTAGTAGTTTGAGATCTCACTATACCTTTTGTCCGATTTTATAATGATGAGAAAAACTTACTAATTGTTCAAAAGTACTTTAAACATTTATTGTGAATTTTAGAGAATGTTTCAGAATTTTATTTGATAAAAAAAAATGAGTTTCATATTGTTTGGCTTAAATTCTACTTTAATCCTAACTTGGTAGTGTCATGTGGCGTTCGAGTGGCCATAAGGCCGCCACATGGCACCCCACACCTCACTCTAGGATCACCGCCCAACTGGGCACTGATCCTTAAGCGGGGGACTAGATTGGCATTTGATTGCTTGTTTTATAAGGGGTTGTGTTATGGTGTATTGTTATATATTGTTATATTTTATTTTACAATGTTATAAATTAAGGCCCCCTTTTTATCACATGTCTTAATTAACTCACACATGGGTCGTGCATGGTATATGTGAAGTTTAATTAATTAATTTATTTGATATTAAAGAGAAAATACATTCTCAAATTTGAGTTAAAAAATATCTTCACATAATGATTAGCTTTGATAAAGTATACCTACACATGTGTGAGCTTTGCCAATTACTTCTTTACCCTTTATCTTTTGTGGTTATCTACTTTAATACATTATTAAAAAAACTAACGGTATTTTTGTAAAGCCATATTGGATATAATTGAAACAAAAACATGGGCCAAGGATAAAATGGTAAAGTGACATAACTTAGGGTTACGGTGTGTGATAATAGTGTGAAATCCCATCCCTTCATCTTAGTGGTTGGATGGGGATGGGTGGCTAGGTACATTAGCCTCTCATGTGCTTTTGGATTAGTGCATCAAGGGTATTGATTGAATCCAAAGTTATACCTATGTTATAAAAGCACATCATGAGATTTCAAACAATATCTATCTCAACTCTAGAGCCATTTTGAAAAATTGTTGCTCCCCTCCTTCTTCTAAGGTTTTGTGAGAGAAAATTGAAGAAAGAGAGCTTTTAGAGTTCCATTAATGGTGGTCATTCTCTCTTATGCTTAAGTCCATAGTGTGCATTTATCAAGGTAAACTCCATTGAATTTTCTTTTTTTTTTAGGATCATATCCTTGGCATCTATAGTTGTTAGAGTTTTTAATTTAGAAAAGTTTCATTGATCTTAGAATCCACATTTGATCATTTTTTTCATCATGCTTATTCATACTGTGTTCATTCATGAGTTATAGCCGATGTGCATGAGAATCCATGATCATACATAGTATCCATTAATTACTTTGCTTCAAACCCATCAAATAATTTTGTCTCAAAGTATCACTCCATTTTCAAAACTTTTTCATCACGTTTTTACCTATGGGGGTTCATAATATTTCCATACAAGACTGTTTCTGTGGTTCGAGGGACCACCGTGTGTAGTTTGAACATAACTCTCTTGTTCTTTATCCGATTCAATTCAAACCTTTTTTATTCTGTTTTAGATGATAATGTCAATGTGTTGAGATCTTAAGAAGTGATTTTAAGGTGTGTAACTTCTTCCCATTTAGACTAGACACTCTTGTGAGATCGAACAACTTTTGTACATGTGAAGGGACAAAATTAACTCCTTATAGGGCCCGATTGCGTGGCCCCGACATAAGGCGTTCGAAACATGGCTTCTCTATTTTAATTTGGCATTCTAATTCTCTTTTTAGTTGATTTTATTCTTTAAAAATTTTTTTAGATTAGTTTTATGATGTATTTAAACTTTGGAGCATAGTTTATGTAATTTGTGCTATGAAAGTGTAATTCATAAGCTAGTCTTGCTTTATATGTAATTGCCCTATAAGGGGTTCGTATTTGAGTTTATTTACAATGATTATGCAAGGCTAGAAATGGTTGTAATTGTTATGTAAAAAAATTGTAAGTTAATCAATTAGCTTGATTTTTAGCAAGTGGTTTGTTGAAAGTGTCCATTTTACCCTTTTTTTTTACTTGGAAATTTGCTTTAGTCTTTGTATCCACTTTCATTAGTGGGGTTGGTGGGAGGGCCTGTTCACAACATATGAAATGCACACATATGTTGGTGCAAGGATGCTTGAGACGTACTTTGCATATATGTATTGCATTAGTAGAGTGCCTATGTGCAAATGAAGCTCATGGATGAGCATTTTTTGCACCATTGAGCACTTGGCTAGAAGGACAGTAGCCCGTACGGATGAGGGGCATCTTTGGTAATTTATGGCGGTAGGAATTGGTACTAGTAGGGGTGGCAATCAAGTCAGATTGACTTGCCGACCTAGTTCGGGTTCAGTTCCATGTTTTGGATCTGGTGGTTTGAGTCCAGATCCAAATGACTTGGACCCACCTCAAGTCGGGTTTGGTTCTGGGTCGGGCATGGACCTTGTTGGGTAGGGTCGAGATTGGGGCTGACCCGGTTGGGCATAATAAAATGTGCAAATATATGTTTTAAAAATATATAAAATAACATTTAATTTTTTAAATTTCTAAGTGGGTCTGATGCGGGTCCAAATGACTTGGACCTGAACTGGATCTGGGTGAAACCTAAATGGTTCGGGTTTGGGTTGGTGTTGACAAAGACCTGACCCGACCCCTTGCCAACCCTACCTACTGGAGATCAATCTTTTTTATCGCGTTTCTGAGTGATAATATTTTACAATTTGGGTTCCCATTCAATCAGAGAATAGAAAGAAGGAAGAAAATCACGTAAAAAGGACATAATTTAAGCTCAACTTTCCAAACCGGATGATCAATAGAACCAACAAAATTGGCGATCAAACTTGTTCAATTGGTCAAATGTTGGTTTTGACTGATTCTACGCAAATCCTAGTTTACTACTTGCATTGTCTAGACAAGGTTTCAATTGTTGGCTCTACTGGTCGGATTGCCGGTTCGGTTTTAATAACTTTGGTTAGTATTGTGAAAATTCGAAATCGACGAACTTAAGTGTAAGCCTAATTGCCATATTACTATGAAAAAAATGTATATAAGGTTGCAACCTTATAATGTAGAATTAAAGATGCACCTCAAAAATCCATTGGGAAATGTTGTTTTAATATTGAAAAACCCTCTAATTGATCACCTCGACATCGAGATGTATGAATATGAAAAAGAAATATTTGAGTCCAATAGTATTGCATCTTGCAACACATTATTTAGACCGTCCATTTACAAGATTTTCATATGTTTATAGATCTATTTGATTTTAGCCATTTTTAGAGTTTAAATTTTTATAATGAAATATGGAAATAGATTTTCAGATAATCTTAAAAAAAATTAACACCAAAATTATATGTTATGATAAAATTTGGAGGTGCACCTTAATTGGATTGTTTAAAGTTGTAACCTTATAGAAACTACACCATATTACTATTAAGGGTATAATAGTAAAAATAATGACTATAATATAAAAAAATAAAAAGTTTATATAAAGTTGCAACCTTAAACTGTAGAATTAAAGATGCACCTTAAAAATCCATCATAAAAGGTTCTTTGGATGTTGGAAAACCCTCTAATTGATCATTTTAACCACGATATGTATGAATATGAAAAAAAAACAGGACATCGAGTATGCGAAATAGTGTAACTTGCAATATTTTATCTGAAGCGTCTATTTTCAAGATTTTCATGTGTTTATAGATCTACTTTATTTCAATCATTTATAGAATTTAAAATATTATAATTGGAGATGAAATTAGATTCTCAAACCATCCTAAGAATATTTTATATCAAAATTACATTTATCCCTAGCCCGACGCCTCAAAAAACATCTTCTGTACCGAGAGCTTGCTAATTAATTCAAGATGTCTCGATTTGTTAATGCTTTAGTGAAGGTACGCAGATCTTAGATATATCCCTACATACTTCTCTCTGCATGCGATGTAGTGGTAACAATATGATGAAGTGAAGGAACAAAGATCTTAGAGATATCTTTAGATGTTTAGATTTTTTTTGGGTAATTCAACGGGAAAGACATATTCTTATTCCGTTTTTCAAGTACATTAGGAGTTAGCTGTTGAAGGTATTAGTGAGGTGATGTTAGTGGTGCGAATGGAAACTACAATGTGGGGACTAGGATGTGTGGGGCTACCACCATGACCCCAACTCCTTCCCAAGGAGTGGTAAGTCAATGGGGATTTGGGCCCCTACTTTTTGATTATAATGGAGTTAGAGTCCTCACCATGGGGCTTAAGAATACTATAACCAAGCCGCATGTCATTATCAAGTATAAGTGATAAGTCAGTGGGGATTTGGGCTCCTACCCTTGGTGAGAATGGAGTTAGAGACTAAAAGTGATAAGTCATTGGGAATATGGGCCCTTACCGTTTGATGAGAATGGAGTCAGAGACATGTTTTGTGCAAACATGGAGAATAAGATTCTTTGCTAGCCACACTGCACTTTGATTATCACAACACGCATAGCAATTATGAAACACCAATCGAGTAAGAAGCATTTAGAACCAAGTAATTTATGCCACGATACTACTCTTTGCCATGTATCCCAAATTTTTACTATTTTGGTTATGGTGTTTACTCCTTATTGAACCGTGAAATTAAGACAAAAGTCCATTTTCAAATAGGATAATTAGGACAAACTGCCCGACCAACATCATAGTGTTCGGTAAAATTAAAATTGCTTGAGGAGTATTTGACGAAAACATCATCTGGTTCTTTTTAACTATCTCAAATATTCTTTTTGTACCTTCTCTTTTTAAAGATCAATCTCCTTTTTGGAGATCCCTTTTTATGACCATTAACACGTGATCCAAATGGGGTAATTATTATGCCTTCATTGACTCCTTTATATAAAGAGTACTGGGGTTTTTTTCTTGCTACCTAAGAAATCCCTTATGTTTTTTTACCATATAATACGTTTTATCTTTTGAAAAAAATATAGATATGGTGATGTGACTATCATGGAAACTAACAATCTCCACCTTATAACAAAATTACCAAAATTGCCTCCCGACCTTCATTAAATAGATTTTTTGATTTCTTCTCTCTTGCCTCTATTATGAAATTTCTACAAATACTTTGCTTTTATGTTTCTCCACCTTAAACCTCGTATTATATAACTTTGTCGTCCTTCTTATTCTTTACAAAAAAATTATGCCTTAGCCTTGTATATAATTTGTGTTTTGATACCGATTGTAAGGTCTTGGAGGGAACTCCTTGCTTGAGGAATTAGGAATCCCAAACACTGGGTTCCGACCTACGAACGTATACATAGTTGGCTAGAAGCGAAATAGGTGAATACAACAACAATAGAAGTGTGAGTAATAAAATAAACACAAGAAACACATTACAACCACATAAAATTATCTTGGTTCACCCTAAGGGTTATGTCCTCGACTCTGACATATAGAAATCCATTATCACAAGGAAGATTATAGTCTTGGGTTATCTCTAAATATCGGTAAGAATCTCACAGATCTGCTCTTTTAAACCTGTTCTCTCGATAAAGTAACACTCTCCCGATCAAGTAACAATGTTGATTAATCTTATTCTTTCACCGCATCACCACTATTGGAAAGACAACTTTCACGGCACTTGAGGGGCTTTCTCTATCTAGAAGTAGAAGTTTAATGAACCCAAACCCATAAGAATGCCACTTCTCTCTAGGATATCATCTCTCTCTCTCTATCACTCACTCAGACCAATCTCTTTCTTGGAGATCCTTTCTAATGACTGTCAAAAAGGTAACCCAAAGAGGTGAGAATTATGTCTATCTTGATTTCTTTATTAAAAAATTACTAGGGTTGTTTTCTTATTTTTCAAAAACTCATTTTTTTTCTTACCATAATACCTTTAATCATTTTAAGAAAATATAGGCGTGGTGATTTGGCTTCTAAGTTAGTCCTCAGTCTCACGATGCATCTATATCCTTTGTCTTACAATGATTATGCTACATGGAGTAAAGAATTATAAATAACACATAAATACCGATATATATATATATATATATATAGAGCCTATTTGAATAATAATTAGTTTTATCTTAAATAATTATCTTGTATAAAATTAACATGCTTGATAATATTATTTCATTAGTTATTTGGTATGTACCTGCATAATATTATTTAATTAATTGACTTTTGTTACAATTTCCATCTAATTCTAGTCAATATAGGCAAAAAAAATGCGATTTTCAACAAATTCCTTTGAACTAAGGAAACACAAGCCCTTGAAAGATAAAGTTATTTATAAAATTGTACATAACTTAATCCCAGATAACAAATAACTTTATTAAAATAGTGAATTATCAATGAGAACAAGTACATTCAAACACGGAAAGAGTTTATATAGAGCCGATGCTATAAACAATTAAATTAGTGCCTACATAAAAAATTTAACTAGAAGAGGTTGTTTTGATGCCCAAATATCCTCAAATTGATAATCTCGACATCAAGATACATGTACATGAGAAAAATAGATTTCAAATTTTGAAAATAGTACATCTTAAAAGGCATTTTTTGTAACACCAATTTTCAAAATTTTAAAGTCTTTCATAAATCTGCTCGATCTATATTATTTTTGAAGCTTTAAATTTTATAATCAAAGATAAAAATTTAGTTTAATAATATTACTAAGGTTTTCAGTATTAAAACCACATTTCTCAACACTATTTGAAAGTGCGTTTTATTTTGATTGTTTAGAACCTCGGCTCTAACTGGACACTTCAAACACCCCCTTCTCTTTTTTTGTCACTCTTTCTAGCAAATGCATGACTGAGTATCTTTTGGTAACTATGACTTATTTGATCAACTCATTCTCGAAAAAAAAACATCTACCGTCCAATTCCATACGCAACATCTTGGCCGTGCAAAGGATGATTGTCCCGACCTAAAAACCCGTTATAAAATGACCACGGCCTTCTGAACCCTAATGAAGCGACTCCTCTCGCGGTTGGCGCTTAGAGACTGCTATCAAAGTTTGAGCACTGTGTGAGATAGAGAGGTATTTCCCTTCCATTCGTCTGAATTTGGCTGCGTTTTCCAGTGAACTTCTCTATCTGGATCTGTTTTCTCATTCGAAAATCTCTCTATTTTCTCTCTCTCGATCTGTTTTCTCCCTCAAAAATCTCAATTTTTTCACTGAAATGATCTGTTATGAACCCAACATCTATATCTCGTTATCTTTATTACGGATGACTGCTCAGCATAAACCCTAGATCATAGATGATCTATGATACTATGATCTAAGTAGTCTTTCTTTCTCTGGATTGGTGATGGGTTTTGTTGGAAGTTTGTGATCAATATAGCTGCAAAATGCATCTCACTTTTAAACTTTCATGAAATTGAGAATGTAATTTTTTTTCTTCAACTGGATGGATATGGTGTTCTGTTCTATTTCCTTTTTTTTTCTGAGAGATTGCGAAGCTTTTTGCTAAGTATCATTGTTATTATGAAATTGATGCTTTCAGTTTCATTGCATTTCAATTTTCCCATATATCTGGCTCATTGTTTGATTTGTAATGAAGATGAGGCACCAATGAAAATATGGCGGTGTTATTTCTTACAACATTATTAGTAGCTCCTAGTTATCTTGATGTTTTGATAGTGCTCGCATTATAATGAATTGTTATATTACGTATAGTGTATATTTATGCGTAGTCTATACTATATGATGTTAACTTGAGAAAATGGAAACAGTTTGTTTTTGCACTCTTCGATTGAATGAAAGGAACGTGGTTGTAGAAGAAATTTGGGTGAAATATTTCTTGTCTGGCTGTGCTGAAAATTTTGTCTAGTTTAATTGTCTGGATTCATAGTTATACTGTGTGGAACGTTCTTTTGTGATAGCCTCTCTATGATGAACGTTCTCTTTTACTCTTAGTACTTTTCATTGATTTATTTGATAGATAGAATGAAATACCTCAATCATGAAGTTCAAACTTAAAATACATAGATAAGTATTCTAGGTCAGCATGTGTCATTGGAAAAAAGCCAATACCAATGGCTTCTGAAATTGGTTTATTGCACTTTATGTAATGTCTTTTTCTTGGAAATTATCTCTCAGTTACTATGGCACTTGGGATTTGTTTTGTTGGATCTGTCTTCAGTGTTTCATTTTGGAAAGAGGCTTAATTATTTCGAAAATTTGGTCAATCTGGTGGAACTTTGTTTTGGAAAGGTATACAATAAGACCATTGACGTTTGGTACAAGGAGGTCACAATCTTGTTGGACTGTTAATTTGAAATTGGGTTGCTGCGGGTGTTTTATTGTCTGGGTTCAAAGTTCAAAAGAAATTTCTGAAACTTTGTGACAAGCTGTCGAGTTTACATCTAATGGCCAAGAGCAATTTTGACCTCCTTGTTCCAAAGTTAAATGTTCGTATAGTATAAAATTTTATTTTGTACTACCTTCGTTGGTATAAATAGGGTAGGCAACGGAATCTAGAGAATATTTTAAGATTTTTGAAATTAACAAACTGATGTCCATTGACCATGTTTTAAGGAACTCTAAAACTAGAGATAAATGAAATAAATTTTAAATCATAGCCCTTCATCAATCCCTGCGTCACTGTTGCCATGCTGTTTCCTTGTGAGGCTGTGGTTTTTGTAGCAGGTTTATGAAGTTCATAACCAATTGAGTGTGGCTGATTTGGAGAGATAATTGTTTATACCACGGGTGACAAGTCTTTCTTTTGCTCGTGTATTTTTGACAGTGATATCTTTTCAGCTCGTGGTGATCTGTGGGCTTGATGATAACTGTGGGTTCTCCTTTGCCTTTTGGGGTTTATGTTACTTATTGAGGTTGAAGCACACTCAACGGGTTGCATTAACTTATGACCTTGGATGGGAAGTTCTGAGCTGAAGATTTTTCTTTTTCTTTTTATGAGCTGAAGACTTATGCTGTTTGGACTGATGGGCTGGAAAAAGCTAGTGGATGCTTTGACTAGTGACTTTTCAGGCTCTTGTATATTCATAGCAGCTAGTGTGCAACTTTGAAGTCCAAGCACCCTAGAGTAAATCATGCATTTTAGTTCTCAATTTAATGTTTGGACTTTGGAGGATGGCTCAAGACATTTTCATATGCATTATTTTATCATGCACATAAGACACGACTCTTTTGGGTGTGTTCACCAAAAGAATGTGTGATGAACTTATGAATGCTTTGTTATTTACAAGCTGCTATGCTTGTAAGTGTTTTGTACCTGGAATAGTGGCTATCATGGTCCATCATCCGTACCTGCAAAAAGTTGCTATGGTTTGTTGGATTAAATTAACAGGGATCACATGCATTTTGGATGCTTAAATAAGGATGACTGTAAATCTGTTTAAGCTTAGTCAATATGATCTTATAGGAACTTGTCAGGGTTATCTAGGAGAAGTTGGCATTGCTGAACTCTTCCATTTTGGGTACGAGTTAGTGCTGGAGTATTCTTACCGGCTGACAGTGATAAGTTGGAATTGGAAGCAGTCTTGGCATGTTTTGCTTGGAGCCCATGTAGGTCTTGAGTGCTGGAGTTAATGCTTAGGGTTCACATTCATTCCTTAATTATGAAGTTTGGATGATTTAATCGTCGTAAATATTTGACTTGTCCAATTTTGATTGATCATTCATTCAGTGTAGTGATGTAGCCATGGGACCTTTGTCCATATTCCATAGACTGTATATTTGCGTTTACTTAGCTGATGCCTTCTAAAAGCAATGAACATTCAACTTGTGTCATGCTTCATGAATAGTCTTTTGTTTTTTGACAAATGCGAAAGAGAAGTTTTTATACTATGTAAGAACACAAGGTTTCACTCATGATTCTTGTCTGCTGTGAGTCAAGGTATTTTAGACCATGCCCTGTATAGTCTCTTGCTATCTTGCCTTACAGTTGGGCTGTGTTGATGTTGGGATTCCTTAATGTAATTTTTGTAGCTGTAATATTATTTTACTCATTTCATTTGTAAAATAAAAAAAAACATTATTCTACTCAATTACCAGCTAAACGCTCAAAGTTGGAATATATAGTGCCAAACTGAGATCTTTTGCTTCAAATCCCTCTTTTCTCTTGGAAAAAAACATTAGTGTTTACTGTTTTACTTGTCTCGATATTATCGGATGTACCTCTAAATCAAATAAGTTTTTTTATTAATTTGCAAATATACAAGTAGTAATAGATTTTCTGATACGAATTTTTGATGCAATGCAGTTGATCACCAGGTAAGGTACCATGGTGAGGATTAGTGTATTAAATGATGCTCTAAAGAGCATGTATAACGCAGAGAAACGAGGCAAGAGGCAGGTTCTCATCAGGCCATCGTCAAAGGTTATTGTAAAGTTTCTTCTAGTGATGCAAAAGCATGGTAGGGTTTCGATATTCCCATTTCTACTGTCTATCACTTTGCCAGTGGAACTTGTGAATTGAGATAGTGTTTTGTTATGCAGGTTACATTGGAGAGTTTGAGATTGTTGACGACCACAGAGCTCATAAAATTGTTGTTGAGTTGAATGGGAGGCTAAACAAATGCGGAGTCATTAGCCCTCGATTTGATGTTGGAGTGAAGGAGATTGAACCCTGGACTGCACGCTTACTTCCTTCTAGACAGGTAATGATTTCCTTGCTGATTATTGTGGATCACTTGTAAAGAATTTGTTTGAATGTGTGTGTGTGTGTTTCAATTATTTGAATTAATAAGTTCCATTCCTACATGATCAGCTTGTGATCAAAGTTACTGATCCAAAAGCGGTACCAGGATCCAATATTTTTACTTTCAGATTTTTATGTGCATGAGCTATTAAACCAGAACCCAGTATTTGCATTTATCATGCGAAATTTGCTGTTTTTGGCGGCAAACATTTGAGGTGCACCTCAATCACCTATTGGAAAAGATTGTTCCAACATTAGAAAAGCCTTCAATTGGTCCTCTCAACCTTGAAATGTATGGAGAATTAAAAAAATGGACTTTTAAGGTACAAAAATTGATAGATGCGAAAAAATTATCTATCAAACAAAAATAAGAAAAATTTGTGCATCTTGCAACATATTATGTTGATTGCCCATTTTCGAGATTTTCAAGTATTTAGATAGCTGTTCGATCTGCACTATTTTTGGAGCTTTAAATTTCATATTAAGGGGCAAAAATAAGTTTTCAGACTAAGCCTTTGTCTTTCAGCACAGTTTGAAGGTGTTGTGCCTCAATAAGGTAGATATGCCTAGTACATACCACACCAATGTATAAAACTGAATGTTCATTTCTATTTGGACTGCATACATCCCTGTGACCTTTTTTTTTGTTAAAAGCAAGCCACAGAAAAACCAACAACTTTTATGTGCCATTTTTTTTCCAGATGGTTACATGACAAGTACTCTCTTCTATTATCAGCCCTGTGCCATGCCTGGTACCTGTATCCTAGGGAGATCCCAGTAAAGGAACTCTGTATTCTAAGTTTGTATTAAATTTTTCGATTGGTATGTGGTGTTTGTTTCTGAAGGAAACCTCAGATATTTTAGAAATTGTGTGGCTTTTTGGGATAAGATGATATATTTTCAAATGATGGTCTAGCAACTTGGATGCCTGGGGGAAAGCCTATGAGGCCTTCATCATTAATGATAATAAAATATTTTTATTGTTCTTTGTTGATGGAGATAGAGCTTTCAATACACGCAATAGGCAATTTTCTAATGAGGGCTTCTTTAGTTATGGAAAAGTATTTCCTCTTGGCAATATATACAATGAGACCATTTACTTTTGATGTAAGGCGGTCACAAACATCATTGACAGGTGGATTTGAAATCGAGTGGTTGAGGATGTATCATTGTTTTAAAGCCCAAAATAATTTTTTTCGAATATTGTGACACTTTTATCTATTCGATTTCACATCCAGTTATTAAAAATGATTGTGACGTCCTTATACCAGGAATAAATGGTCTCATAGTATACAAACCCTTTCCTCCTTCTTGATGTGATGCTGTATTAGCATATCTTTGTTAATTGCGATCTCCTTTCTATCTTGTAATGAGCTTACTACATAAACTTACAGCAACTGATGGAATTGAATACTTAAAAAGTAGTGGTTCAATTACTTATACCTCTATCTCATTTCTTGTTTAAACCTTAATGTAAATTTATTTCATTTATTTTATTAATTTTGATTCCATTTTGAAATCGGCTTTTAACTCACTGCAAGTATGTGCATGTGCAGTTTGGTTACATTGTTTTGACAACTTCTGCTGGCATCATGGACCATGAGGAAGCCAGAAGAAAGAATGTTGGAGGCAAGGTTTTGGGTTTCTTCTACTGAAGTACTTCCTAGTTTATTTTGTATGGATTTTTTGCCTATGCTTATTTCTTCACCATCAAACAGTTTCATTTTTCATTTTTGACAATGTATGGGCTAGGAACCCAGGTTCATCTTATTGCACACATACCTTGAGCCTTTGTTTGGGTTACTATTTGGACTTGATGAAGCAGTTTTGTTTTGAGAAGTTTTTGTTGATGCTGAGTGTTTAATTGGATTTGCTTTGGGATCCGTTCAAAAGATAGCATGTTGAGGCCCTATATCAAAGTTGTGTTATTTATTATGGATTGACTTTCTATGTCAAACTTGTGTTATGGTTGAAATGATATTTGCTAATTAAAGCCATGGGGGGGCTTACTTGGCGGAGCTTATTTTGCTTCTCCATGAGTCCAGGTGCTAGACCCTATGGTTGGGTATTGGAGGGCGGTCCATTTATGCTTTGGTCGGTTTGGTTTTTAGTCAATGTTATTGTTCACCCATAGATCCGTGTTGGATCATTGGATTGATGAGCCGGATGGGATTTGGATTAGCAGTAACCAATAGGTCTCTTAAGCGGCAAAAAACAGAAGCATGGATTGTCTTTGTCCATCTTTGAATTCAGTATTCTCTACAGGTGAACCATGAATAACGCATAGCGGAGCAGCATTTAAGAGCGCTCAAGATGGAGGTGGGGTTTTTGCGAGGATCTAAAAAAACATTAGATAAGCTCCAGAAAAAAACAATAATTAGACGTTCTTAAAAACAAGAGTATATAAAGGAGGTTTTAGGTAGGAATGGGGTTATTCTTGTACCATTTTAGAATTGGTTCGTCCCTCATGGATTCTTATATAGATTTGTGGTCTTGATCGAAAATCACCAGATTTTAGAACGCTGATTTTTGTGAAACAAAATATTTAAGTTGTACGCATGCAGCTTACAAGTCTCGCAATAATCTTATGTTGAGGATATAACTCGAACTTCCCAATAAGGAAGGGGGGAGGCGGGGGACGAGGGTTTTGGTTAAGTCTCTCCAAATCTTTGCTCATGTTTCCACAAAATATGGGGTGACCGAAATTGTGCATTTAAATTGTGTTCATATGGATATTTCAAGATAAATGTAATGAAATGAATAAAATGTTGAATAGTCTTATCTCAAGTGCATTTTGATAAGTTTTCTTTGATTTATTTATCCTATGTGTCATTTTAATAAAGGGAAAATATTTTCATAGATCTCAGGTTCAACTTTTATTTCAAAATCTATCTTAGTACATAGAATGTCACTCTATTTTATCTCCTAACTTTTTAAATGTATTTTATTTATTTTTTGTTAATTATTTTGATCCAAACAAATATAAAAAGACATTGTTTTTTAAACCCCTTTCTCTTATACATTGTTTTTCAAACCCCTTTCTCTTACATGATTCTCTCTCCCCCCCAATCAACATCCCAACCCCTCTCTCTCTATCTACCACCACCAACACCTCCTCCAGTTCCACCGCCCAGCCCTCCGCCACCTTGCCAAAACCTCCTCATAGTCCACCATGATGCTTAAATCGTGGGCCAAATGGACCATGCCTGTGGCCTAGCAAGAAGTGCTTATCATCGATAAAGCCATTGACCAAAACCCTAGTTGAAATGGCAACACCACCCCGCATCTATCTATCAGAATTCAAACTACACAAGGTTTCAAGTGATGAGAGAGAAAGTATTGTAGTATTTATAGAGAGAGAAAGCGGAGACTCTATGTGTTCATAAAACCAGTGGGTGTTTAAAGTGTTATTGCTTGTACTAGTAGTGGTATGTTCATGCACTTTCATGTTTTTTGGGGCTCACCTTGACCTTCAACAACATTAATAGAAGGAGTGCCCAAAAATCCTTCCCCCCTTTTAATTACTCTATTGATGAAATTTTGAACAAACTGAACCAATTCTTAACGACACGAACCAGAAAATCACCACGAATCCAGATAGACCTTGATCTAACCAAAATGAGAATCGTTTTCAAAGAACCTAGCTTGAAAGCTTCATCTGCCGAGGCTAGACACTTGCAAACTGAGTCCAAAACCCTGAAAATTACAGGGGGATTCTCTTCGTTATCGGGTTCTTCCACTTCTCCACATATCTAGCCATTGGCATCAACTTTTGAAGACATTTCAAAAAGAGACTTAAATTTTTATCTCTTTCTGTTGCAGTTAACTTTGAAGAAGCTTGCAAAGATCAGTTTCAGAGAGAGAGAGAGATTCTGTTTTTTTCGGGTGAGAAATATGCATTTTTCGATGTGGACTTTGACGGAAAAGGGAGATGGAGGTAGAAGATGGTAACCCCATTATAGGTCGAGAGTAAGAGCAAGAGAACAGCTAGAGAGAAGGTGGGTAAGAAGAAGAAGAGAGGGGTTATGAGCATGACAAGTCTAGAGAGAGAAACACGTGAGGAGAGAGATTGAAACACCTGAGGAGAGTTAGGAAAAAGGTGTTTTTTTAATATATTTGGGTTAAAAGTTGGAATAAAATAGATAAAGTTATTTGGGGGGTGAAAAAATAGGTTTTGAAATTTTGGGTTTAGAAAGAAATGAAAGTTGAAAATAGAGTCTATAAAGATATTTTCCTTTTAAAATATTAATTTTTTGCACCAAATTCTTCCGGTGTGATTCAACCAATTTTGATCCTCCGGATTTACTCTTGTAGCATATTTCCATTTAGAGAAATACCATGGAATAAAATGTTGTACTTGGTGTGATTCAATCAATTTTTATCCTCCGTATTTACTCTTGTAGGAGATTTCCATTTAGAGAAATACCGTGGAATAAAATGTTGTACTTGGCTTGAGTATAGTGTTGGATACTTGGACCTTGTATCTGTTATTAAAATCAAATTTGCTATTGAATTGGTGATGGATTTGATTCAATCTAAACAGTTTGATTAGATTTTTAAAATATTAAAGAAGATATAGGTAATAATTTAACAACGTGATTTTTTTTAAAAAAAGTTGTCCACTTTGTTTTTGCCAGAATTGGTCAAAATCTCCTAATCCGACTGGTTAAACTTGTTAAGTACTAGTTTTGATTGGTTTTGGACCAAATCCGGTTTTTAATTTGAACTAGACTGTCCAATACATTAGTCAACAGTCCGATTGGTCACAGTACCGGTCCGGACCTGTCTTGATACGTATGCTACTATCCCTATAGCCCGAACCCTCGTAGAAGATTTCAATTTAGGTAAATATCATAAATTGTCCTACTTGGCTAGAGATGGCTACTTAGGCCCAACATGAACCTACCCATGTGACATGGGTGGTGAGATTTTGCCCATGGTTAAAAAAAATGGCCGAGTCAGCTCCGATTCGGACGAGTTACTCGGGTTTGGGCATTGGCCAAACCCGAGTTGTCTTGAGTTGGGGGTTTAATTTGGGGATATTAGAAAAATTAAAAATATATTATAAAAATCCCCAAAAATAATAAGTCTATTTGGAATATATTTTTTTAATAGTTTCTATCATTTTGGAAAAGATTAGAAAGTATTTTGTCTATGAATACTTATTTTTATATTTTTTCATGTTTTTTAAATTTTTTGAAAATGCCTTTGGTCACAAATTGATTTTTAAGAATCTATTTTTGCCATGTTTTTAACCATATTCAGATATCTGCTGTTTAATTTTATTTGAAATATATTTTTTCTCCTTTTGGAAATTTTTAATTTTATTTTTTAAACATTTGTTTTGCTACCAAAGTACTCGGCACTACTCGGGCGGAGTACTTGGCTCTGACCTGGGCCGAGTAAGAGGCCCGATTAGAGCAAACACTAGAGTTTTTAACGGTTGGTGACAAGTTTTTTTGCGCTTTCTAGTAGGGCCCTTGTTTTGGAGACCGCTATTTCTATGCATTGAATGAGTAGAATGGAGAATGTCACATATCTGTGCACCCGCCATCGTCGTTTGTTGCATTTATCAAAGGGACTGTATACCGATGCTTCGTAATGGAGTATAACATTCAGGTACTCCACCCTATATCCACATTTGAGAGCTAACTCCTTGTATGAAAATAATCGTGTGGCTAAAAAATTGGCCATAAGTCATCACCTGCGCTTTGATAAATATAGATGGTGGATATTGCGTAGAGCTTCTATATCATAGTTGTGTAAGCCATGTGATATATCCATGAATATAATTTGGCTCCCACATTATTAGGTTTGTAATAGAAACAAAATTCCAAATCTCTAGTTTTTGGAAAGAACAAAGTAGTAAGTAATTCTTTTCTTTTTTTTTTAAAGAATAAAACAAGATAGGAAAGTGTATATTACATGTAACTAGATAAAAACGTGTATATTACACCATTGTGTTATCATTATATATACAATGAAAGAACCACCACAAGAATGATGTGGGGCAAAATTTTATTTTCAAAAGTCTTTTCTCTCTAAAAAATTCTTTATGGTATCAGATCCATCTATGTAAGCTGTACAACATAATCGATAGAGCAAATTCAAATGCGATCGAGGAAACAATCGCCTTTTATTTTCTTGTTCATCGTTAAAGGTTACTCTTACTCTCACCTAATTCCATCACATCTCTTACTGTGCAATCCCAATTGGACAATCTTACATTATTTTTATTTTTTATTAATTCCTCACTTTTTTTGCTGGCCAACACATAACCCTTTAAACCATTTACTCCCATCATAACCATTGCATAGGAGGCATAAAACCATTTCCTACATCTCCCACCATTCATTCCATTAATCTAACCCACATAACCAATCCAAACCCAAGTCTAGCGTATTTCACACGCACCACCCAAAACTCTCATGCCCAACCCCAAAACTCTCACGTCCAGCCCAAATTCTCTAAACCCACTCTCTCGTACATTCTCTCAACCCATCTATCATCAAATACCTATTTGCTCAATGGATAGTTCACCCTCTTCAAATAAATATCCCTATCCCTCCAACTTTAATATAGAAAATTTTGTATCTATTAAGTTGACACATAATAATTATTTATTATAAAAAACTCAAATGCTCTATCTCATTGATAGTCAATAACTTTTTGGATTCATTTTTTGATGATTGCCCTCCACCAAGTCAAAAGATTTATTCTCCTGATGATAACAGTGAAATTGAAAACCCATACTACAAATCATGGTTAAAGTCTGATTGGCTTCTTAAAGCCTGGATCACAAGAACATTATTAGAAGAGTGTCTTAGCCTTGTTGTTGAGCTCAAGACTTCTGTAGAAGTTTGGAAATATCTGAAGAATGTCTATTCCAGTAATTATCAAACTAGAGAGTTCCAACTTAACCAGCAACTCCAACTCTGTAAGAAATGGATTTCAACGCTATTAGAATATATATGCAAATTTAAGAGTATTTGTGATGATTTAGTGGCTATTGGAAAACCTGTACCATTTGAAAATAAAGTTTTTTGGCTCCTTAATAGACTTGATCCAAAATATGAAAGTTTTGCTACCACTACGCTTAAGCCTCCGATTCTTTCATATTATGAAATTATACATCTTCTTCAAAGCTATGAGATTAGAAATCAGCCCCATGTCTCTGAAGAACACTCAGATCCAAATCGAAATATGGCCTTTGTTGGACACTAAATTTTTTTTGGACCCAACAGAGGTAACAAGAACTAGAGAGGTAGAGAGATGAACAACTTTAGTGGTCAATATTTCTTCAACTCTCGAGCACGTGGGTTTGTTCAAACTAGCCAAAACAGTAATATGGGTCGTGGGGTGCCCAAGAAAAATCAAGATAGTGGTGGTACACTTCCTATGCGACACATGGATCGAGGCTTCCGACAAGATTTCTATATACAATAGTCAATTCAGACACCTCGAAAAAAATGTCAAATTTGTGGGAAACTTGGACATATTGCTTTAAAGTGTTGGCATTGTTCCAGAAGATATTCCTCAAGCTTGTTACAATTACTATAGTGGATTCACAAGACTCAGAATGGTTCTCGGACACAGGTGCCTCCACTCATATAACAGTAGATCTAGGTGAGTTGCAAGATCTTCATATCTATAGAGGCACATATACATTCATGATTGGGAATAGTGAAAAATTAATTATTTCACATATTGGTGATGCAAATATTGATATTGGGTAAGAAAAATTCAATGTTTCTAATGTTCTTTTGGTGCCTAAAATGAAAAAGAATATGTTATTTGTTAGTTAATTTATAACATAATTCCCTTGTATTTTTTAGTTCTTTTATAATGGTTTTATTATTAAGGAAAAGAGA
The DNA here is from genome assembly GCF_000471905.2 of Amborella trichopoda. The sequence continues at coordinate 3,414,515 of NW_006494904.1, forward strand.
ACAAGAACTCTAGCTAGCAGAGTAGAAAGGGAGGATTATATGCCCTTGAAGAAGTGAAACAAGCTTATTCTCTAATCGGAACAAACGAACATAAGAAGATGTATGACATCAACGTTTTGGACATCCTCAAAATAAATTTGTTCGCTACGTAGAATTTAAATAGTTGATTAATGTTGATGCACAGAATAAATCTTATTTTGTCTGTGCTAGTTGTTAGATAGGAAAAAGTTGTAAGCTCCCCTTTGTAGTGTTGGTAACACCTCTACTGAACCTCTCTTTAAGATTCATTCAGACTTATGGGGCTATGCTCCAACTTGATCTAATCAGAGTTATCTATTTTATGTGGTATTTGTTGATGATTATACTCGTTTTACTTGGATTTATCATTTGAAACGAAAGTTTGAATTTTTGGCTGCATTTATGAAATTTCATTGGATGGTTGAAAGGAGGTTTGATAAAAGAATTCGAGTTTTTTCATTGTGATGAAGGTGGTGAATTTGTTAAGAAAGAATTTATTACCCATCCTAATGACAATGAAATCATGCAACAATTATCATGTCCGAGAAACCTTGAGAAAAATGGAATAGCTGAAAGGAAACATAAAAATATTGTAGAATTCGGGCTTACAATGATGTTCTATGCAGGAATTACTAAACGCTTTTAGGTTGAAGCCTTCCATACTGTAGTATTTGTTATCAATAAAATTCTTCTTGCAAATTTACAAATAGATTCACTATACTCATTACTATTTGAACGCTTACTAGAATACTTGTCACTTCAAGTATTTGATTGTCATTGTTTTTCATATCTTCGAGACTATGCTACAAACAAATTCAATCCCCGTTCTCTTCCATGTGTATTCTTGGGCTATAGTATCCAGCATAAGGGCTGCAGATGCCTACATCCAGCCGCAATACGAGTCTACATCTCTAAACATGTTGTATTTGATGAAAATATATGCCCTTATGCTGACCCTAATTCTTTGTTTCATAGTGCTCAGGTTCAGGGGGAGTTGTCCACATATGCGGGATGGTCAGAGTGTTATGAGCCTGACATACTGACTCTTTCCTCTTCTGATACATCACCTTCACATAAACCACCCATACGGGAGACCATTGAGGTATCTGGTCTATTAGGTCCTGCTTTGCCCATCACCAATGATAGCTCTCTGACTTCTCTTATAGAGGAAGATGTTACCAAAACAACTCCAAGCTAAGATGGCCAGAATGATGCAACACAAAATCATGGTGATGAAAATGTTGTCACTCAAGAAACCAACCAATCTAATTTTTGACCAGCTTCTGAGCATCATTGTCATCACATGATTATAAGATTTCAAGATGGTACTCGACGACCTCGGATTCTCCCATCCACGACAGCAATCTCAAGAGCTCCTACCTTTGAAGCTATCCATTCTGAACCTAAAACCATTAAGTCTGCTTTGGGTCATCCCGGGTGGCATCGTGCTATGGAAGAGGAAATTGAAGCCTTACATATTAATTCAACTTGAGAGCTAGTTCCATGTCTTCCAGGTATGAATGTTATTGGTTGTCGTTGGATCTATAGGACTAAATTATAGTTTGATGGCAGTCTAGAGAGACTTAAGGCCAGACTAGTTGCTACAAGATACAATCAAGTTGCTAGAATTGATTTATTTGAAACATTCAGTCTTGTTATTTAACCTGCTGGTGTTCAGAATATGCTAACCATAGCTATTGTACACCACTGGCCTATCAAACAGCTTGATGTGAAAATGCCTTTTTGCACGGCTTTCTTAATAAACATGTATTTATGGAAGGACCTCTTGAATTTGTGCCCTCAAAATATCCAAATCATGTTTGCAAATTAAAAAGAGCTCTTTATATGGGCTGAAGCAAGCACCTAGGGATTAGTTTGATTAATTTAATGCCTATTTATTATCATAGGGGTTTTATTGCGGCATAGATGATTCATCTCTATTTGTTTTTTGCAGTATTCAAGGCAATACTTTCTTTCTCCTTTATGTTGATGATATTATTATTAGTGGTGATAATTCAAATCTTCTATAATGATTCATTTACTAACTTGAAAGGGAATTTGCAATGAAAGATCTTGGACCTCTTCGTTACTTTCTTGGTATAGAGTTATCTTATTTTGCAGATGAGGTTTTTCTCTCGCAAAACAAATATGCTCGAGATCTTATTGATCGTGCTCAGATGCTCGGTGCCAAACCTATTTCAACACCAATGGCAATAAAGAAAAATATTCATGGGACTTTTGACCCATTTCTTGATCCATCTCTTTATCGGAGTATTGTTGGTGAACTCTAGTACATTACTGTGACATTGCCAGACCTTTCCTATAGTATTAATAAAATATGTCAATTTATTTATGCTTCTACAATTGCACATTTTCATGCTATCAAGCGGATTCTTTGTTATCTCAGTATTACAAAATCCTGTGGTATAAGACTCCTATCTACTAGTTTTCTTGAGTTATATGTATTCTTTGATGCAGACTGGGTTGGGTGTCTAACCACTCGTCATTCAATTACTGGTTTCTGCACCTATCGTGGTTCCAACTGTATATCTTGGAGTGTTCAGAAACAGTCGACTATGGCTCATTCTAATGCTGAAGCCAAATATCAATCTATGACATCCATTGTTGCAGAATTGACATGACTTTCTTTTATTCTTTGGGATATTGGGTTGCCTCTTCCTCAGCTACCAACATTTTTTTGTTATAATATTAGTGCTCTCTACATGACAGTTAATCCTATTTTTCACCCACGGACAAAGCATATTGAGTTAGACTATCAGTTTGTGCGCGAAAAGGTCGCTATTGGATTACTTATCACTTGTTTTTTTTCCTCTCACAATCAAGTCGTTGATATTTTCACTAAGCCTTTGCCACGAGATGTTTTCACGATCTTTGCTTCAAACTCGGGTTTCAAATGCCTCCCTCGCCGAGTTTGAGGGGGAGTAATGGAAACAAAATTCCAAATCTCCAATTTTCGGAAAAGGCCACAATAGTAATATTGCTCTTTCCTTTTGAGAGATGAATGTAACAAGATAGGAAAATGTATATTGCACGTAACAAGATACGAAAGTGTATATTACACCATTGTGTTCTCATTATATATACAATAAAAGAACCACCACAAGAATGGCGTGGGGTAAAATTTTATTTTAAGAGGTTCTTTTCTCTCTATAAAATTCTTTAGTTTGGACAATGAATGGTTAGCAGTTGACGTCAAGCAATGCTACATCCCAAGTTCCATTCCTATCACTGAACTAAAAAAAAAAAGAAAAGGATTTTGATTAACAGGTCCCCCAAAACTCGTTTTAACGGCAAATATTTTGCGATTGTAGGGATGTTGGTCATGGAAATATCAGAGATGGTTTAGTAGAGGGTTCTCAAGGTCTTCCTACTCCATAATGGAGGTAGAAGCTTGGGTAATTTCTTTTTTTTTTCTCATGGCTCCTAATCATAAAGGCAACGCGTTCAAAGAAATAGATTGCATCATGGCATAGTTAATGATACAACAATCTAAGGCATTTTTAAGTAACTAGAAGACAAAATATCTCTAAGACATTTATTATTTCAAGTTAATTCACCGGAAGGTATTCTTTAAGTGCAAGAAGTCATATCTTTGAAGGGGGAGAAGCTAGTTGTGAGTTAGTTTTTTAGGAGGGAAATGAACACTGCATGCATCTTTGGTTGAAATAATTCTAGAAAGTCTATCATTCGAGCTTTTTGCCTTATTTATTTGGGATCGGTTATATAAATCTTGTTTCACTATTATGTTCTACAAGATGTTATATTCTCAATCAGACCAGGATCGGTTATATAAATCTTGTTTCACTATTATGTTCTACAAGATGTTATATTCTCAGTCAGACCATAAGTCATCATACTCTAAAAACTTGTTAAAAAAGATTAAAGTTTTTAATAATAAACTACCTCATGTGTAGATTCCCAATATTGATAGTGTCCGTATGATGCTAGACTCCCTAGTTATTCCTTTCCTAAAAACCCTAGAATCATCGAACTCTAAAAATTTCAACACCACCCTCATTTTGTCCTTTTGAGTTGGTAATAATGCACCCATCTCCCAATCATAGTTATCTTAAAACAAATCCACCACAATACCCTAAAAATTAACATGGAAAAGAATAGCTGTTATTTCAGGACCAAACCTTGTGCTCGTAAAAATAACTCTCAAAGCCCCTCTTGTCTTACACCGCATGTGGTGGTCCCATAGAAACATAAATGACACGTGAGAGATGTCAGTCTATGTGTACTTAGCCATTGGCATTTTCTCTAGTTTCACAATAATTGAGTGAATGGTTCAATGAACATTGAAGCTTCTACTTTCTGCTAGTTATAAACAAACAAGAGAAAGATTACTTTTGCTTAGAAAGAGGCCTGCAAGAGGCCTATATTATAGACCAGGCCCCCCCCCCTCCCTACCCCCTTGTTCTTCTGTTTTTTAGGTATAGACCAGGGCCCTTTAACCTTGATATCTGGTGTTGTACCTCCACTGTATCTGATCAGAATAGGTAATAATCAATACTTATTTTTTATATAAATTTTAGCTAAATTTTACGGTGATTATGATATTTTAGCCAGAATTTACATGACATTATTCATTTACTCCCTCAGGTAAAAATTTTAGGATATAACCTCCTTAACTTAGTTGTTAAGTTAGCAAGTATATTACATATGCTGTAAAAAACTAACATCCTATAACTTGAAAAATACTGTTCAATTATTTTATTCGTGTTTAGAAACTCAAATTTTCAAAGATACTCGTTTGGGGATTCTAAGTGCATTTCAAAATTTTTTTTATTAAAAATGTCTTAACACTGTTAAAATCAATGATTTGAAAAAGGCATCGAGTCAAATTGAGCAACTGGAATTGCGACGGATGGGTGGGCGTTGCTGTCCTCTGGTGGCATTGAATACCCCAAGTCTTACTAATTTTAATTTTGTTTATTATTTTTTTAATTCTTTATTTAGTCGACTCCAATTAATTGGAAAAAGACTGTGATGATGATGATTTTTTTAATTTTTTATTAATTTAATGACCCAAATCGACCCGACAGATGACCGCTTGGCCACCCAATTTGCCTCATGCCCAAAATCAGTTGAAATCCAAAGTTAAAATTTATTTTGTTTACTCTATCCAAGGTTCAAACCATGAACTTAATCCTTTTGTGTAAAAGAGCTACTTAGAATTTTTTTTAAATCTAAAATATCAGGATTCACGTTGAATCACTGTATGGGTATCTTCAAAAGAGCATAGATTTTGATCTCTTGAACTCTTGGGCCTGTTTGCCTAAAAATTGGACGATCTATGATCAATCTCAAGAGGTTTTCTTCTTCGGGAATGTATGGCGTGCGACGGCAATGCTTGAATTTTTTTCCTTCCCTTTTTTTTGGTTGTCAGGTTGAGTAGGTTACAATTCTGACCGTGTGCTTGAGTTTTTTTTTTTTACAAGGTTTGAGGAGGTTACATTTCCAAATTTTTTGGGTACTAAAACAGGCTCTAAAATATCAGAGGGAGTGAAATATATAATCTTTGACCTCTCTAAAATTAACTCATCTTCTACAAAAAAAATTCCAACTAATTTATCAATACAAATTAATTTCACTTGCTCGAGGAAAACTTATCAAATCATACCTAAGAGATCAAACATTTAACATTTTCACCTATTTTCATCATCATCATTATATTTCACCACTTTTCATCATGTTGTTTAAAAAATCTCATGGAACTCTTTAGGTGCCAAAAATTGTGGGAGGGACATTTTTCACTATTTTACCTCGCTAATAAAGAAAACTAGGTTAGTGTTTTTAATGTTACCTTCAATAAGTAGTTAATGTCATTATTGATGTACAACAAGCATGACGTACAAGATTGGTAGGGCCCAAATCCTCACGGACTCTATTCTCACCAAAAGGTAGGGACCGAATCTTCACTGACTTACCACTTTTGAAAAAGAGCTCAAGCTTAATTGGGTAGCTCTTGACGATTTGCAATGTTGTGTCCTAGGCTTAATTCCTATCAAAGGTAGGGCCCCTCTCCCCACTTACTCACAGAAAAAAGAAGGAGCTAGATGTACAAGATTGAGACATATTTACACTAAAAAAATATAGTAATATTTAAAAATGGAAAATGGTTTGATAGGGCTGCAGCCCATCAAAATAAGTACAGCCTCACCTTATAACTTGCAATTCAAGCATCATAAAACCTCTACGTCAATCATCTCAACTTGAACATTATGGTAAGAAAAAAAAAAAAAATTTCAAGCTATAAAAAATAGTGTATATTGTAACAAATCAATCTTTCCCTAAAAGTAAGTGTTCGCAAATCCGCAAATCTATACATTTTTTGAGTTTCAAATTTTGTTGTCTGTTTTAAAAATTGATTTTAAAGTCATCATAGAGATTTTGGTTGCCAAAAGTGCTTTCCGGATGAGCATTTGGGCTGAGGCTTTATTTTGTTTTCGTAAAGTCTAAGCGTTATTGAAACTTCATCCTTTAAAAATTCCGGTCGAATCCCAACTCTCGCCAAATGATCTACCTCTTGATTTCTTTCTATTGGTAGAATGAGATATGGCCTCTACATCTCTCCAGTTTTATTCTTGTTCATCGAACTCGGACATCGATCTCCAGGAGATCTATTATTTTTATTTTTTATTTTTGAAAGTTTCCATGGGATCTGTTATATATTTTGAACTTTTAGTTAGACTGCTCATTTTAATTCATTGCATATAGTCAAATATGAGCTACAAAATCATATATCTAAAGCAGAAATGGATAAAAAAAATTTAGGAAAGATATTAACTATTTACCATTATGTCATTGTGACTGGCGACAATTACAGAAATTCAATATAAAAAACTTAATATCTTGTAATATGCAAGATAGGAAACTCAATATTTGGTTTCTATAACTATCAATACGATCTCAAGGTTCCACATAACAAAATTATCGGATTACATAAAGGAAAAAGTTTACATAAGGTTGCAACCTTAAAATGTAGAATTATAGATGCACCTAAAAAATTCATCGGAAAAAGTTATTTTAATGTTGAGAAACATTCTAATTGATCATCTCGACATCAAGTTGTATGAATATAAAAAAGAAAAAAAAGGATTTTGTGTCCCAAAAATAGTGCATCTTGCAACATATTATCTAGACCGTCCATTTTCAAGATTTTCATATGTTTATAGATCTACTTGATTTTAACCATTTTTAGAGTTTCAAATTTTATAATTAGATAAAAAAATAGATTTTAAAATAATCCTAAGAAATTTTTATACCAAAATTATATATTATGATAAAATTTGGAGGTGCGTCTTAATTGTATTACCTTAATTGGATTGGTTAAGGTTTGCAAACCTTAGGGATACCACACCCCTACATAAAAGATAGTCCTCTCAGTGACTCTTTTGCCCGAGGGAGCAAGTTAGCAGTATATTCCCACCGAAGCATAATACACGAAGCTCGTTAAATAATGGCTATAAAAATTAGGCCCCCCATAGGTTCAAACTTGTCCCATGCACCCAAGGTTAAAATCTTGATGAATTGTCTGAATCGGCTCGGAACGATATGTAACCGTATAGGTTCTCTTTGTTTTTTTTGAATGTCTGACGTAATTGCCACCCCAAGGTAATGGTGCCATGTTCATACATAACAGCTCTAATTAATTTTTTTAATATCACTTGTTATTTTATGGGAAATTTGAATGAGCTGCTCGGCGGAAGAAGATAAGTCGGCATCGTGGCGATTGACTTATATTGTTATGAGGTATAAGCAATATTTATTTATTTTTAATTTTTTTTTATCAAAATACTTATAAGCGATGAACTATTTAACATTTTTACACTTTTACAACTTTTCGGTATTATGAATTTATGATCACGTATCATTGGATAGGTATTTTGAAATTAACTCAAAAGACACGAGTAGAATGTCAAAAACCCATCTCTTTTTGGGTATTTGGATAGATTTTCATAATTTATTTGACATTGCAATGCACCCAAATTTTGGTGACAATACAAAAAAATGTGATGGCGGATTGCAGCATGGGGCTCTATTCATTGTTGTATAATGGTTACGAATCTATGTTTTTTTTTTTTTAAACAGTTAACAAATATTTCATTGAGTAAATGAAGCCATGCAAGATACAAGCGAAAAGGCCCAAAGAGAAGAAAGAGAAGAGAAATGGGGATGTAAACAAGGCAATTAGGGCCCTTCGTGAAAGCCCAACCCCACCGAAACTGGGCCCTTCGTGAAAGCCCATGGGCCAGTATTGGTCTTTACTAAGAAAAAGAAGCACGAAAAAGGAAAGTGGGCAGCTCAGTTACTACATTTCTACAATGAAGAGGGGGGCGGGGCGGGCGTGGGCGTATGTCTGAAGCTCGGCAGCCGAGGATTTGAGTTGTCGCCGTCGTGATCGTGAAAGTGGAAAGAGTAGTCTCAAAGTTTGCTATTCATGGATAGATGCAAGTAAATAACCTCATGCATTGAAACAGGCATGGACTGAACTAATGGGCCTATGAGAAGAGCAAAACAGATAAAAGTGCAGATCTCTTTTATTTTACCAAATCCCAAAAACCCACCTGATGATAATGATATTTCCATTCCCACTCCCCAATAAATAAGTTTAAAATAGTGCAAGTTTATCCTCAAGTTCGACTCTCAATGCTGCTACTACACTATCACATGCCGTAAATATGCATTCAATTTTTGGGGAAGGTTTTTGTTCAACATGTGATGATGATCTTAACTTGTTATTAAGTAACACATTTATGCCTTAGAACTATAATTTGGTAGCTCAAAAAAATATTGCAGATTTGATGATTAGTAAAGGATTTAATAAATGACGAATGAATGGTCCAAAAATTAAATTTAAAATGCAAATTAATTTTAAAGCTTAGAGTCATTTTTTTTTTCCTTCAAATTCATGATCATAGTCGTCCTGATTTTACCTGCAAATCCCTCTTTGAGATGGATTTTCTAAAGAAATAACCTCATTGTTCAATATTCCATTCCAGCAATTTTAGTGGAATAGCAATAGTTTGTGGAAATAATTTGGCAAAAATTAGGATCAAATGACAAGCAATGACATATTAGGAACCCATGCGACGAAGAAGTTTGAACTTGGTCAATAGAATAAATGCAACGATTAAAATTAATTTTGACCACCTTGTATCAAAGTTAATTGTATATTTTTTTTTATAATATAATTAAATATTAACTTGATAGTGATGGATTACATGACCTCCGATCAACTTTAAACACATAACTATAGATTAATAATTGGTTTAATTTTAAAAATACGTAACCAATGACGAAGGATTGACTTTTGAGTGCTAAAAAAACAGCGGCCTTTTGCATATTATCATAAAAGAGTGAACCTGATAAGATCAATCAATAGTAAAAAGAAAGAATACAAATATTAAGAGTTGGGTAGTGATAAATTCAAAGGGCATCACTCATTTATTACTCCTCCCAATAAATAAAATAAAATAACATAAAAAAATGGACCTAATATGATCAATCCATAGTAAAAAGAAAGAACACAAATATTAAGAATTGGGTAGTGATAAATTCAAAAGGGATCACTCATTTATTACTCCCCCCAATAAATAAACTAAAATAACATTGATCTTTCTCACTTTATAACCTTATATTAACCTTCAAATCCAAATAAAAAATTATAATAAGAAAAAGAAAACAAAAACACAGTGTTTGAAGTTTCCGAGCTTATGAATCTTTATTCCAATATAAGATATCACATGGGCGGCTAGATAATAAGATGGTCACTTTAATTAATTAATTACTTAAAAATTCGATTTCTTGTTTTTACATTGAGTACCTCAAACTGTAGAATTAAATATGCACTATCACAAGAGGTTGTTTAGATGTTGGAAAATCATCTAATTGATCATCCCAACATCGAGATATATGAATATAAAAAGAAAAAAGATTTTAAGTCTCCAAGATAGTGAATCTTGTAACACATTATCTGGACCGTCAATTTTCAAGATTTTCATGTGTTCATAAATCTACTTGATTCGAACTATTTTTAAAGTTTAAAATTTTATAATTAGAGGTAAATAATTAAGTGCTAATTGGAAAAATAATAAATTTGAATTTCAAGTACTAATTAATTAACGAGAAATTTGAATTTTTAAGTACCCCATAAATACCCCAAGAACTATGCATCCTCGTTTACGTATGACCTAGTAGAGCGAGAGAGATTTCTTAGCTGATGTAGAGAGAGAGGCGTTCTTCGCCGATGTATCGTGTTGTGTGAAGAGAGAGAGAGAGAGATTGAGATGGGGGATGGTAACAGGAGGAATATGAATAAGAAGAAGAAGAATCGGAGAAAGAAGAAGAAGAAGATGATGAATGCAGAAGAGACTTTTGCTTCGAAGTGTGTATGGAAATGGGCTAACAATAATGGTGGTTTACTGAATTCATCTTCTTCGTCATCTTCTTCATCATCAGGTGAAGATGAGGATTTTAATGATGTTCAGAAGTCCCTGAGAGTTGCAGAGCCTGTGGTTTTTGAGCTCCACTCACACAGCACTCGCAGTGACGGGTTTCTGAGTCCTACTGCTCTAGTGGAGAGAGCTCATAGAAGTGGGGTGCGTGCAACTCTATCCGCTTCTCTCTCCCTCTCTCTGTCTAGGATTTTTTATTTGTTTTGGTACCTTTTTCTATTACGTTTTTATGGGCATTCTCGAATTGTTCTGTCATTCCCATTGTTCTGCTACGTTGAGTGTGGGTTTTCATTTTTATAAGTGGTGTGCTGGTTTTGATGAAAACAGGGCGTAGATAATTGGTTTCCTTCTTATAATTTGATTGAAATAGATATTTGTTTGTGTTTCTATTTCTTTACCGTCTTGTTTATGATATTTTTGTTTTTTTTTAATGTGAAAAGTTTTAGCCACCGTCCCACCAACTTATTTGTGATATTTTACGCATAAAAATGCTATTTTATTGAGGTTTCTGGATTATATCCTTGTTTTTAAAGCCATATGTAATTGGGCATTGGACAAAGAGATTCTATGTTTCTATACTCTGAGAGTTTCTATATTTCTTAACTATACTTTTCATAATTGTCTTTTTTGCCTGCATTTTCCTTCCTTGTTTCAGAGCCATATGTAATTCGGCATTTGACAAAGAGATTCTATGTTTCTATACACTGACTTTCTATTTTTCTTTACTATACTTTTCATAATTGTCTTTTTTGTCTGCATTTTTTCTTCCAATCCATGTTTTTAATTCTTAGCTTATTTCAGATTGCAAATATTGTGACAGCAGGCTTGTGCTTGTCGTTATCCTTTTGATTTGATAAATTCCTTTTTGTTCTAGAGTTATTATTTTGAAATTTTAGTGGTGATGTTTATGCATTTTATTGTGTACACTGTGTTTTGGAGGAAGCGTCTGCTATTTGTGCGTAACCCACTGTGTGCTTATTGTATCATATTGGGACATTGGAGGTAGAATTATGTAGCTTCTGACATTTAGGTGGGAGTTGGTCCCCGGCTTTGATATTTTATGTCCACTCATTCAATTTTAGTGTGATATTTTGAGTAAATAAACACAATATTTGGATGAACCAGTGTTCAGAAACTCAACTTGGCCAAGATACTCGGCTCTTGGCGTAGCCAAGTGACTCAAGTGAGCCCACAGGCAAAAAATCCGTAGAAATTTTGTAAAAATTATAACATATAGAAATATAATGAAAGTAGTAAAAGTAAAATAAACTAAAAGCCACCTTAAAAAGTCCTAATGAGCTTAAGAAATTATAAGAAAATGGATCTAAAAAAGCTGCTTTATAGATGGGGAGATTTTAAAAATCCAAAAAGAGAAGGAAAATATAAAAATAGGGATTATGGCAAAGAAACACTCACCAATCATTTCCAGAAACATCCTAATCATCTTTTGAATTTTTAAAATTTTTTTATGTGCTTCGTGTTGTACACGCAACTTGGGGTTGCTCGGACTCTCTGCCCATAGGGCGAGTCTGATTGACTTGACCGAGTCCATGGGATGAACATAAATAAGTAGAAGTGTGCCTGATAATTCTCTACAAATTAAAACAAAGAAGAAGATTTGGCTTGTTGTGTGGTATGAGATGGTAACACAGTTCTACTTTTATGGAATTTGCTAGAGAAGTGTTATTGAGGTGATTATCCAGGCTTTGTTATTATTTACTACTTCACTGAAGGTCTCAAACAGTGATAAGCTAAGGTCTAGGTGTGCTTGCTGCTTTAGTGTAGGATATATAAATGCATTACATTTGAACTGCTTGAGTATACACTAATACAGTATTCATTATGGGAATAAACTACCCCTGGCAATATCATGATGAGCATCAAATCTTGAATTGGGGTAAACCATATGAATTCCCTAACTCTGTACTTAAATGTACAAAACATGAAGATGATAACTCTGTTTTTCATAAATGGACAATAAGAAAAAAAATATCCCATGTTTCATCATATTGACATGGGAATAGATATACTCTAGAGTCTGCGTTTATAGAGCGGTAGTCCTACATGAAAGGTGATGTGGAGATTAGTGATGATACTACGTAGGCTATCATTCCTTATTATTCTTCATATATCCTTTAATTGGGTATGATTTTGGTGAAAAATGGGGGGGGCCGCAATCTGAATGGATCTGACTTTCAGCACCAAATAACTGGTTGGGGTGGACAATGCAAGGTCCCAAGTTCATGTATAGTAGTGAATCCCCTCAACTAGCACATTTAGGAATAGGAAACTACTTCGTTCTCATCTTTCTTAAAGACTCTTTATTTCTTGTTCTTGCTGCAGATTAGGGAGTACTGTAAACAAGATAACCATGGATAAACCTACGATAAATTGCGCATTGAGCTTAGTTGTGTCAGCATAGCCTGTAAGAATCAAGGGCCTGATGAGGATCGCAAGAGTTCATGGTGATTAATATGTCCGAGTATTTCTAGTGATCTAATGATTTGAAAATTTATATCAAATGGAATGTTTGGCATTGGGTCTTGTCATCTTGATGGAGTCAATACTGTGTATGAGTTGGTGATGGGCATTATCATGAAATTGCTCTTCCACTTTAGGTGAATGGTTGATATTAAGGTCAGCATGGTGTCGACTGATATAATGATCAGTTCTTGCCACACTTTGTGAAAAGACTTTCTCTATTGGTGATCTAAAATTGTCAAGTTCTACAAAATTGCTAGTAATGTGTGTCTTTCAAAAGATTTATGATTTAATAATCATTTAAATGACTAAAATTATCTATGTTCTTGATGAGAATTAAGAATGCTTTGTGGCTGTAGAGAAACTGAGAGATGGGATCAGCTGCTGTTTGTTCAAAAGTTTTAAAACGTGAGAGTGGCATGAAATTTTCCAGGTGATATGTTTGGAGCTTCTAGGAGGCTATTTAATGCCTTGTGCAGTAGATTGAGGAGGGTTAATGCTTCATGAAGTATATCGATGAGGAAGATGGAACCCAGAACAGTGGAAGTTACATCATGCATACTTCCTCTTGGAGATGATCTTGGAAGAAGGAATTGTTGCTAGCCTTTTATAGATGGTCATTCCATTGGTTGATGCTTGTGCCACAAGCATAAGATCCATTATCATCTGATCATTGGAACACATGTTGCATCATTGTACGATGCAAATCCTTAAATAAAATGATGCAAATTCTTAAATAAATTTTCTCCCTGCTAAAGTCAGCATTACCCCGCACCTTCACATGGGCCTGGGTATCATGTGTCGACCGGCTAGAGACGCCCTGACAGGTGACCGTACATTGTCTGGTAATGTCATTGAATGTTACTTAAACGACACTTAAATGTACACCAACATGTGCATAAAAAGATGGGCACACTTGATGGTAGAGGTAATGTTGCATTAGCGAAAGGTCCTGGGATCTCTCTAGAGCCTGGTTTTAGTGTTAACAAAAAAAGAAAAAGGTTTTGGTGTTGACTAAAAAAAATAAAATTCCTAAAAATGTGCATGGCTGGAGCTTTAACCGATGGCCTGTCAATCATGTGCGTCCACTCTACTGCTTAGGCAATTTGGCTTAAATGATAAAAAATTGGAAGACACTTCTATAATAAGTGTCAGTACAATATTCAATGTCAATGACATCATCTGAGACGTACGATCAAGTGTCAGGGCTGTGTCTAGCCTTACCGATCGTGTCTAAGTGTCGACATGTAATACCAAAGCTGCTGTGAAGGTCGGGGTAACACCGTTTTCTTTTTATCAACATCAAAACTAGGTTGGCGAGAGATTGGATCCTAGGAACTTTTGATAAGACAATGTTTGCTTCTACCATCAAGTGTGCCTATCTTTTTATGCACATGTTGGTGAATGTATTTTATATAACCTTTTATAAATTGAAAAGTCAAACATATAATAATGCTCGACTAGGGAATCGAATCCTAGATGTCTCTCCCTTGTGACTTGAAAAGGCGCAGCTACCATTTTTATGTTACTTATGTTGTTGTAATATAAAATACTTATGGAATAATACATATTATGAACGTGACAGGGAAGTACAGGGTTTCTGGTCCTATGTATTAGACACCTAGACGCCTACTAAATACCGAGGCCTGTGTTGGTGTCCTTGTAGCACTGGCTAAAGTTAGCTGTTCCTAGGAAAACCATCTGACCTCCACTTTTTAGACCCATGAGCACATTTAGGTGCTGATACCTTTTTATAGCAATTCAGTTCTAGCTAGTAACTGAGTTTGAAATATGAATTTCTTATGATTAACATTTTCTTGGTTAAATTTGTTATGAATAACATCAGCTGAAACTTGAAAAATGATTGAAAAGAAACAATGACGGAGTTAAAAAGAAAGGCAGAAAGCTGAGATAAATATTTATTTCTTATTGAAGCATGTGGAAGGATCTCTAAGGGGAAGCGTCTAAGAAAGGTGCTAGAGGTTCATGAATCTAGGCTCCCTGTGGTTCTAGTATGAGCAAGACCTGCATGCAGACATGGTTTTCAATCACATAGAGCAGAATCATGATTTTGGAAACACAAATTACGGAATCTTGGTGGGAAAGTTATGGCATCTAAGCTATTAAAAAAAGATATTCAAAATGATTTTATTCTACGTTCAGCATTTTCTTCATATTTGCCTCAATAGTTGTGTAGTGCAATGCACAAATGGTGTTCAGTGGTGGTCGAAAACTTTAACCATGAATACAAGTTGCAATATGGAAACCAGAAGATAAGTGTTAGCATGTTGTCACATTCCTCACAATGTGATCGGCTCTTCCTCGGTTTGCTGAGCTGCATCGACTCTTTGAAATGAGCTGCACTGACTCTTTGAAATGAGCTGCAAGAGTTCTTTCCCTACCACACATTTTCATTTTTGTCTCAAGTTGGTTACGTCGTTCTCTAAACTGAAGTTCTCCACTTGTAGTCTGATATTCTCTAGAGCTATTTTTTGGGGAGTATTATCATTGAAGGTTTTAGCATAGCCAAAGTTTGTTGGTTTTATTACTCGTAATGTAACTGCTTCTTCCTTTTTGTTATTGGACAGTCTCTACCTCTACCCAATTTGGCAAACTTCCTGGTTTGAAGGTGTTTTTGGCTCCCAAGTTCACTACCAAGCCTCTTTTTCCTTGTTAATGTACGGATGATTTCTAGTATGCTTTTCTTTCTACCTGTTCTTTTTCTCTGTCAATGACCTAAAGACATTCAAGTCAATTTTTTGAGGAAATGGCATGGAATCTAGACATCTTGTCTAATCCTGTCCTTTTGCTGACAGTTAGAGTGTCTGTAAAGTGCCAACTTCAGTGTGGCATCAACATAAGGTAATTTACATGTTTATGCTTAGCACATATGTTCTTACTTGTATTAGAGATTCATCATCATATTTTAATACCACTTGTGAACTTGGGGAGAACACAGTCCTTTCTGTTCTATGTTTTAACACAATTGTGATATATGATCTGGGAATCCAGGCTTCCCTCTTGTTCTCATTAATGATTTTTCAATGGATGTCTTAGCATTTGCACTTAGTTTTATTATTATTATTATTATTATTATTTTTATAAGAATTAACTCTGTAATCTCTGTCAAATGTTGGCACTTCATGCCATGGTAAGAATGTCATCATCCTACAGAAATCTTTTGAACCCATCTTTTATTGTTTCCACTACCTTGCACCTGTATGATATCTTCACAGTTGAAACCTATAGCTTCTGTGATCAGTGTGCCCTTACTTCCCAAAGTAGAATGGATTGGCAGAACGAAGGCACATGTTACTTTTATTGTAACTGTCTTCCCAAGTTTGAATCCTGACACGCTGAACTATCTGAAACAGCACATGTTACTCAGGACCTGTTTGGATCGCATACGTGTCCTGCATAGCATGTCTTGGTATGCGCCATCCTATCTCCTCATCATTTTTGGCTGTGCTTTTATATACAGGGAATCAGCTAATGTTATAGGTTGAAGTTCACATATCACGATGTAACTTTTAAAAAATCCTTTTTCCTACCCCCAACAAGGCAGCTTGGTGTGACGACTTATATGCCACATCTTTATTGTAAGTTATATTCTACACCTTAGTATCTAGCTCATGGGAATTTTCATCATTTCATGTTGTTAAATGTCCCTTCAGATTGTCTACGCAGGGAAAGTTCAAGGACCTCTTTGCTTACCATAATTAAGGGAAAGTGTCTCGTTTATGTTTGGTTGCGTCATTGAGTTACTTGAGGTTACAATTGGGAGTCATGCTGATGTCTATCTAATATTGGAAGCAAGGCCTCATCCATTAGGATGTCTAGTCTTCTGTGCGTTTTTGGGAATGCGATTCTGATATGATACACTGATACTGAATTCAGTAATATGAAGTGTATACTAACGCAATCAGTTTGAAATGGAAGATCTAAGGCACTTCCAAGCATTTCCATGGTCTTGATTTCTGGGACAATTTCTCACTTATTTCAATTTGTTGGGCAAGTTTGGTTTGTCGTTGGAAGCTGGTTTTCATTTTTGCGACTCATCTCTCTTCTTACATGAGTCAATGGAGATAAATATGGCTAGGGTGTTTGTCTGATTCATGAACTCATCTTCTAAGTAATTATAAACTAATACAATGTCAATGAGCGGCTTGGTTGCTATAGATCTGCCACTCTGATACATGGTTTATTAGAAATTAAGTTGCTTTTACACATAAAAAAAACCCAAATGATTTTAAGTTGATTGATGGGAGGAAATAACCAACTTACAATGTGTTCAGAACAGGTGAAAATACTGGCTCTCACAGATCATGATACCATGGCAGGGATACCTGAGGCTCTGGAGGCTGCTCGCAAGTTTGGAATCAGGATTATACCTGGTGTCGAAATCAGTACAATGTTTTCACCCCGGTATCCTTCTACTTTTGGTTTTCTTGGTCCTTTTTTATATAAAATATAACTGTGTATTTTTACAATTATGCTGAGCGATTTTAAGATGGCATGTGTGCCTTTCTGGCTAGCTCATTCAAGGATTCTAAGAACCTTTCAGGTTTTTTGCGTACCATTCATCAGATATTCTTATCAGTTAAGAATCTTTACATTTAAAGGTGGCAATGGGCCGGGCCTGCCATGGCCCGCCCGGCCCTTGTCCCCATGGGGCTGTGCCAAAAACAAATGAAGAAAAAATAAAGGAAAAAAAGAAGGGAAAAAACAAAAGAGTGCCTGACCGAGCCGAAATGGACAGGCACTGGCCCTAGGGCTACAATTTGTGTCCTAGGCCCTACTTTTTCAGGGCCGGGCACTGCTGGGCTGGGCATGGCCTTGCAGTCTACAGTATGGAGTTGGGGAGCTTTTATAGATGACATTTGTAGATATGTGGCTGATTTGTGCAAAATATAAGTGGGTTTTGCAGCATAAGTAAAGTTATTTTGAGGAATTCTGAGAACCCTTTTCCTTAACTATTAGTTTTTGCCATATATTTACCACCATTATTTGGGTATTTCAGGGGAAATTCTGGAACCGAGGAACCTGTTCATATCCTTGCATATTACAGTAGTTGTGGGCCTGCCAAATTTGAGGAGCTTGAGGAATGCTTGGTGAAAATAAGGGATGGACGTTTCCGTCGTGCAAAAGACATGCTACTAAAGTTGAACAAGTTGAAAATTCCAATTAAATGGGAGCACGTTGCAAGGATAGCTGGAAATGGGGTTGCCCCTGGACGGCTCCATGTGGCTCGTGCATTGGTTGAGGCTGGTCATGTTGAGAACCTTAGACAAGCTTTCAGTAAATATCTTTATGATGGTGGACCTGCTTATGCTAAGTAAGTATATCAATCCTTTAACCTTCCTGACTTGTATATTTGGTCACAAGTCAC
>NW_006494904.1:3432923-3469690 GCF_000471905.2 Amborella trichopoda
TTATATTAATTACTATATATATATATATAGTAGTAGTAGTATAGAGTATAGGGGGAGAGAGAGAGAGAGAGTTTGATGGGGTGTACAAAACGGAAGAGGTACACTACATTGACTACTGTGTGTTTCAAGTGCAAGTTAACATATTTGAGTGGGAGTGGTAAGATTCAGGGATGTCTAGTGTTCCCAAACACTATATATGCTCCTGGGCATATGAGCTTGTGTGTATGTCTGCCATATCATTTGTATACTGCATGTAAGTTTCCACTGTTCTCAATGATCAATGTTGGAGATGAACCATTCCTCCACCAGAGTCTTTTCAGGTGGTGGAACGTTTCATTTCCAGTAACCATGGGATGGTGAGACTCCATGCTGTAGTACACAATCCGCAGACACACTCACATACCTGTATGGGGATGAAATTATTTGGTTTTGGAAACACCCATTTGGTTTGCGGACATTGGCCCTCTATGGAGTTTTTTGCCTAAGGAGGGTATATATCTAGTGTCTAGATGTATGTATATTGATGTGCATGTATTTGGAATTTGAATTAAGCCCCAACATTTGAATGCAGGGGAAATGAGCTTCTTGTAGAGGAAGCGGTCCAACTAATATGTCGAACTGGGGGTGTGGCGGCTTTGGCACATCCTTGGGCTTTGAAGAATCCCATTCCCATAATCAGGAGCTTGAAAGCATCTGGCCTTCATGCAATGGAGGTCTACAGGAGCGATGGTCGATTAGCTGGTAAATGATAGTGTCATCATCGGCAAATACATGTCGTTTTCTGTCACTGATAGAGCTTGTGCAAATAGTCTAAACATAACTGAAAACTTAGTGAAGTCCTAAAACTAATACACTCTGTGAGCGTCTGTGTGTGTGTGTGTGTGTGAGAGAGAGAGAGAGAGAGAGAGAGAGAGTCTTCATGAAGCAATGCTTAAGAACTAGAGGCAGAATAGTATGATGCATAGACAACCTGGTAATAAGAACTTGACCAAGGAAAAACATCATTATAAAGATTATCACAATCCTACTAATGGATTAGATGGTGATAGGGGAGAGAGTGGGTCCAACGTATACGACTAATTCAATTGTGTATCCCTGTCCCTCTCCCTCCACCGTCCAACCCATAGATTGGATGATGATGACCATGATGGCCATCGGTTGGATGATGATGATCCTGATGACCGTACTGGTATGATGGCTTTTGAGCATGCTGTACTTTTTCCTTGAAATAAAGCTTTTGTTAGAGAGAGAGTTTGAGAGAGAGAGAGAGATCCAATGCCCTCTTGTTTAATGCACCATCAGCCTTGCTTATGTGTCTTCTTTGATTACAGCATTCAGTGACTTGGCGGATGCTTACGAGCTTCTAAAGCTTGGGGGTTCAGATTTTCATGGAAGAGGTGGCCATGATGAATCTGAGTTGGGTAGTGTGAACCTTCCAGTTGTAGCGGTGCATGAGTTTCTTACGCGAGCCCGGCCTATCTGGTGCGATGCAATAAGGAGCATCCTTCTCAGTTTTGCCGAAGAGGACCCAAATAAAGTTTCAGAGATTTCCAAGTTCAAAAGCCTTAAAGGGGACATGACATTTGAAAACACCGTCTTGAATGAAGGTGGAGACATGTTCACCCTTCATCTCTCTTCTTGGTTGAGTAATGAGGAGAGGAAGGCTGTTGAAGTTGAGGCCATTAGATTGAAGCTTTCACATACTGTTATTAGTGAGAGGGGTTTCCATATAACAGCTGTTAGTAAGTAACATGCCTGGACATTCTTTCTTCTTTTGAAAGCTGTTCTTCTCATTATTATTATCTCTCTCTCTCTCTCTGCATGTCTATTTGCATGTGCATTTTTAGAAGTAGCTATCTAAATTTTTGTGAAGTTACTTTTACTTGGGATGATGCAATGGAAAAGGGAGCATATAGTATGTGCTCTATTGGGAGATGCCCATACCACAGAGAGAGTTGATTATGTCTTTAACAGAAATAATAGCAAGGTTTGAAAGATAATATTCTGGGATGTACTGTCGAGAAGAAACGATAGCAGATAGATCGTCTGATGTTTGAGGTCAGATCAATGTGTATGCGATCCCAAAATATTTATTTTTTTATTTTTGAAAATTTAAACCGCGAAATTTCAGATCAAGAAAAGTCGTGTCCTTCAGCAGGAGCACATTCTAAGTGCGCTAGTACTGATACAATGAGCACGTCAAAGAGCGCATGTACTGAGCATAGTGTACATCTACTCCATTAATTAAAGGACCTATTTAAATGATTTTTTCAATGTGAAATTTTAGGAACCACCTATGAATTACTAGATAATTATTCTCAAAAAAATAATAATTGAAATTTGAGTTTTTTAACACCTAGATCACGCTTGGATGGTTAATTAGGAATTTTTTTCATTGAGGTTTTTCTGTGGGTTGAAGATGTTACATTCCCAGAGATTGGGGTCCTAAAATTAATGACAATATACTTGCGAAATGTTAAGATCCAATATCTTCTCTAGAAATTACTATTCAAGAACTCGTCTGATTTGACTTGGGATTTATTGCTTCTGTTTGGCAGCCTGTCGAGTCTAGAAAAAGGTCCCTAAGAGTGCTACTTGGGCGAGTACCAGAGCGATAGCCGTGTATTCTCCACAATTTCGTAAATTCGAAATGGGGAAGAAGTGTGGATTTTCTTTTTCTTTTTTCTTTTTAAAGAAAAAGAAGAAAAGCCTAACCACTTGTTCAGGGAAGGGGTGTAGATTTGGGTGCTTTTTATTTTTTAATGTAGTTATAATCTCAAGCCTAAAAGCTCACCACTTTGAGCCAAAATTTGAGATTTGTCTGATCTTTATCTATTACCTATAATAGTTTTGATAAAAAAAAGAGTTAGATTTCTTATGTTTTTTAGATTAAAACATTTGTCCAAGTTTGTGCCCGAATTTAAAAAATTGCGATTTTTTATTAATCAGTGGTCAAGCATCATTGAAATTTGAAATCTAAACCTAATTTTGTGTTCTTGATCTAACCATAGTCTTGATTTTCAATCAAAAAATTAGATTTGAGAGATTTGGAATTTTGATCTACCATTCATCTGAATTTTTCAAGAGCTTGGATCTCCTAGCTTTGAAATTGAAACCCAAATTGGTTTCAGGGTTTTGATTGGGGTTCTTTGAGGTAGCTTTAACAAGGATTGAAGGTATCGATCTGCACTGAATGCGCGATCAACCTCAAAATTTTAGGTAAATTCCTTTTTTAGTTGAAATTCACATATTTGATTTATTACTAAATCAATTATACTTTATTTATAGTTAGTTTTGTATAGAACTATATATGTTTTTTATTTTTTTACACCTTTTGATAATTTTATTTTTGAAAATTTCCTATTGTTTTTCAAGCTAATAGCTTCATTTTTCTTTTTTTTTTCTCCAAATTTCATGGCTCATAGACTTTTTGATTTCTATATGATTCTTTAGATTTTTTTTTTATTTGAGGATGTTTTAGAAGTTTTCCTAGGTTTCAGGCTTTCTTTTGGCGCTCGACTTGGCTGAGTCACTTGGCCAAGTTACTGCTTGAGCTGGGCTTTAGAACAGTGGAAATGTATACTAGGCACGACGTGCTCATCCCCCGTCATTCTTGATGAGAGATTATGGTTGGTCCCTTCTTGGGTGGTGAATGCCAATCATCAGGAAATACTGTTAAATTCTTATTTTTAATCTTCACCTAAAATCTGGTGAGAATGGGACATGAAACATCACATTGTGGCATCGTCACCTTGACCACTGTTGTGTCGAGCTCGTCCTCAAGAAATATAAATAATCTCAATTGTATATCCGTGAGAATGGATCGATTAGTCATGCATGTAAAGCTAAAGTTTTACAATTTTTTTTTTTTGTTTTCACTAAATTAGCGATGGGTTGAGCGGGTACCCCATGCATTGCATTAATATGGTAAATAAGAACAAAATGGATATACAAAGGAATAAAGTAAGTAGCTTTAAGAGCTTTTTGTGTACAAGTATCCCTCCCCACAACAATGCTCACAAAGCTCTAGGTGTGAGGGGGAAGTTCCCAAATCTCAAAGATAAGACTCTCGATCTCATTCCTATGTGAGCATCCGGAATGCTAGTTTTGGATTTCCAAGTTATTTTCCCATCACCACTAAAATGGATTGATTTCAATTTTCTTTTACTCTCCAGTTCCTTCTTTTCAAGTTATCCATTTGATGACCGGAGAGGTACTGCCCACATTTTATTAAGGAACTTGTTAGAAATTTGCGTTTGAACCGATCGACCATGAGGTCTTCAATACACAAAGCGGCTATCGATCGAGCATTGAATCTCCACAACACTATCTGGTAAATGTGATGGCCAAAATTACAAGTGGTAAACAGCTCGTGGCTCTCACTTTCAGATTTGAAAATGTAGCATATGTTATCTACTTGTAAACACCATCTTTGGATTCTATCATTTGTGAGATGCCTATTTTAGTACTCCAACCAAGAGATCCGTGATGCACTAGGAGGAATCCAATCCGGTTCTTCTATGGCTTTTAGGATAGTGTTTCTACTTTGATGCTCTTGAATCACTCACTTTCTGGACACTTTCTCTTGAAAGGGAAGCTCCAACTGCTGTCTTTGCCCCCATCATGTCGCACTACTCTGTAGGAATGCTTATACAATGATCGATAAGGCGCCGCGGATGCCTATTTCAAGCCCGTAAGTGTTGCCTTCAAAGGTAAATTTCCCATGAATAGGACCGGGCTAGGCCTAGGCTGCAGGCCCGTTTTATAAGTGGGGCGTTTAGATTTTGAAAAGTGAGTAGGTAACCGACCCATTAAGGCCAAAAAAAAGTTTAAGAATTATAGAAATAAAAGTTCTCTTTCACGCTTTGCCTTTCAACACCTAAAGCTTTTGCAGGCACTTTCAGCATTTGAGAGGAAAACTTTGGTTCAAGAGTCACATTGAGTTAGCTGGTTTTGTCCTGACTTTTAGTAATATAAAAAGTTTAATTAGCTAGTGCGCTCTCCATGAAATCTTCCTTTCACCTTCAAGAAGCAAGATTTGACGATTTGGACTCAAGTTTGGCCTTTTGCAATCATAGTTTGCTCTCCAATAGACTCACTAATTATTGCACTAAACCAGAATTTTCAAGATTCCACTTCGCTTATGAGGACCACAACTCCAAGTTTACTTAGGTCAATGATTAAATCCTTTGTACCCCTCAACGGTGCAATGGATTATCTGGTTTGAGAGAGAGAGAGGAGGCTGTGGAATCCAAGCATACATGTTAAGGGAGGTAAAGTCAGGTGGCCCGGCCAGCCCAACTCTAAAAAACTAGGGTTTGGGCCATAAAATGTGGATGGAAGGCCTTGCAACCATGGCCCAAGGGTAGGGCTGGGCCAAGGAAAACCTTGCCGAGCCCTTTCTCATTTTGTTTCATTTTTTATTTTATTTATTATTTTCAATTTTATTTGGCCCGGCCGGCTTGGCCCTGATCTGATAGGGCTAGGGCGAGACCTAGGCCAGCCCTATAGGGACTATAGCTGGGCTGGATTTAGGGGCGGCTTGGCCCAGGTCCAGCCCATTGCCTTCCCTACCTATTGTCACATTTAGAGGGTGGATATTTCCACTTTAAATTTATTGGTTAAAAAAAAAAATTGTAGACCTTTTCCTGGCGTCATGCTTTATCTTTTATTTTGCTAGAAAGCGCATGCTAATTGGACTGTCTTCAGCCATAATGGATGTTAGCAATATTGTACTCATAACAAACTAGGCTAACCTGCCCTAAGAGAAAGGGGTGACCTCCACTTAAACTGGGACACGGTTTCTTCAATTGAAATGCGTCACCTTCTAAAAATCTATTTTTGAGATGGATTTTTTGACTTAATTTTTAAGGACATATAATCTTTAACATGGAAATCACGAATATGAATAAATAAATAAATTATAAAAAATAGAAATAATAATTCTATTAAGAAAATATTTAAACCGTTAGTTCAATTGCTATTAGATGGACCACCTATTTGCATCCATTTTTAAGATGGATGCTTTATATCTTGGGACCACTTGAAATGCGGACCAGCCCGCATGAAGCGATTTTCCATTTATAGTGAACAACTACAATACAAAGCAAAGAAAACAAAAAAAGAAACAACATAGAGGAACATCATAACTTTTATGGTTTGCTACTAATTGACTACATCCATTAACGAAGATGATCAATCCATAGATCCACTAGCGCAGTTCTAAATAAACACAATGAGTGTCACATAAGAAATATCAATTACAGACCTAAGAGCATAAGGACCTTACATACTGCCTAACACTAATAACATCCATCGAGGATGTTCGGAGGCCCACAAGTGTGTTTACTCCCAAATAATTTGACCATAAACTCAATACTTAAAAGGATTTGGATTATGGTTTTTTAGTACAGTTCTTATTAGGTATCAACCTTAAACAATCAATGTAACATGCACCTCTAAATCTTGTTAAAAGATGAAGTTCCACCATAACTCTTACCATGGCCTAAAATTCTACCTTTTTTTCCTAATTATCAAATTTAAAGCTAAAAAAAATGGTGTACATAGGGCAGATTTATAAACAATTGAATTTATGTTAAAATGGATTATCTAGATTATATATTACAAGATTTTTTTGGGATTTTAGAATTGTTTTTCGTAGCCATACATCCCTAGGTCGAGATGATCAACGGTAGTGCTTTTCGACATCGAAACAACCACTTCCAGTAGATTTTTGAGATGCACGTTACTTCTATAATATAAAATTAACGCCGTATGTAAACTTTTTCCTTTAAAAATTTTATTCACAATTTGAAAATTTGTATTTGAATAAAATTAAGGAAGGCATGATGTCATATGGTAGATGGCGTAAGCACATCCAGTTCTTCCCAACAAGTTGCCCATAGATTCCTCCATCGCATCACGAAACCCTAGGCTCTACTCCAAGAGATATTTTAATCCTTCTCGATAAGCAAATTTCCAACTTGACGGCGATATGTGAATACATTCTCATCTAGATAGGGGTGGCAATGGACCCGCACCCGGACCCAGAATGCGAAGGGTAGATCTGATCCGGATCTGGGTATGGGTCTAAAAATTGATCTTGGCGGGTCGGGTTCATGCTCAAATCTTGGACCCAAACACTATTTGGGTCCTGGTCCGGCAATATTTTTCAGGTTCTAAAATATGAAATATATTTAAATACAGTTAATATATAGATATTTTAATTTTTGGGTCAGGTTTGGTCGGGTTCAGGTCCAATAAATCCAAGTCCAACCGTACCCAGACCGGACCCATTGCCACCCATGCACCTGCCAAGTGGTGAAGAATTACCATCCAATCCGAAAAATGATTTGCATACAAAATCGTTCTTTTTTTTTAATGTTAATGTATTGGTAGTGGGTAGTGTCCAAAAGGTTCAGTGTATGTTAACAAAGTTCATGTTGACATGGTAGCAAATCTCAGTTGGGTCTTCACTTGTGTGCTTTGGTAACAATCATCGCAATTGGTGAAATAGAAGTATAGAACTTTTCAGAAGTGTGGGCCACATGTACCTGTGCACGCCACATATACACATGCATGCAAGCATATACACATACATGCTAGCATAGATAGCTTGAATCATACTAGCTATAGGCAGGGAATGATAAATAGATTTAAAATCTTATAATTCATTGTAAAAAATATGCTATGGTTCCAAAAATACAAATTAATTAAAATAAAAAGAGAAGAACTACATACGGGGGCCTATCCCGACGTGGGGTTCAAGGAAAAGTTAAGCTTCAAAATGAGGAGTAAACAAATGTATAACCATGACATCATGTGGAGACATGACATGTTATGTGAACCCTATTCAAATGTATGACAATGACATCAAGAAACAATACTTTCAATCTTCATCACGACTTCCCCTGACAACCCCAATTGAAGCCTGAAAAGTAATTTTGTGCTTCGAGTTCAGATCTAGGAGATCTGAAAAATTCAAGTGATTAATGAATCCAAAATCTAAATCTTTCAAATTCTAATTCCCCCTTTTTTAAGAAAAAAAAAAAATGAAGATCAAGCCTATGATTTGGATCCAGGACATAAATATTAGATTTTAGGGATCGAATTTCATCGAAAACCAAGCAATGTTTGCACTGATTTTGCAATTTCAAAATCCTAGTAAATTGAGATTTTTTTTAAAACTGTTCAATAGAAATAATAGCAAAAGAGAAGTTATTATGGGAATTTTTGGAGTAGAATTATAACAAATAGACCGCCCAATGTTTTTGAAGTTAGATTAATATGTATAGGAACTTGAATTTTTTTTTAATTTACAATCTGCTCAAGGGAGAGTTTTATGGAAAATTGTTTCATGCGGGTTGGACTGAATTTCTACAATATGTGGTCCAGAGGTATAAAGCATCCACCTTAAAGATGGATACAAATAGGTGGTCCATCTAAAAGCAAGTGTAACTAACAGTCCAAATGTATTTTTAGTATAATTGTTATTTCTAGTTTTCAAATTATTATTTTGTTTTCATATTCATGATCTCTATGTTAAAAATTATATATTTTCTAAAAATTAGGATCAAATTATATTTAAAAAAGATATTTATTGCCAAGACCACATTTCTATAATATGCAGGTTGGTTGCATAGAAACCGTGTTCAAATTTTACAGGACAACTGTAGACTAGCCATGATTATGGGATATAATGTTAGGTGGTCAATAAACAACATTTATATAGGAGTACAGCTAAGATGAAGATGTTGAGATGTATAAGTAGCAAACAAGAAATGGTACAATTTGGAATGATATATTAGAGGAAACTTAGGGGTGGTTCTTATTGGATGATTAGATGAGGGAAAGTAACTTAGGTGGGCTGGCCTCATGCAACGGCGACCTATAACAACATCGGTTAGGATGACCGATTTGGTTTAAGTGAAAAGCTCTAAATGGGCAAGAGAAAGACCCAAAAAAATATGGATGGAAATAACGAGAAAAAATATGACTTATGATTTGACTGAGGGTATGGACCTTGATAAAATGGAATGATAGAATAGGATTCGTGTAGCCAATCTCAAATATTTGGGATAATGCTTAGATGGCGATGATGACCATCTGCTGATTATATAGCAAACTCCAAAATTCTTGTTAGTGGGTCCTTTCATGGCGTCATCATTCATCTATTTTCTTTGCCTAAACAAAAGGATTCGGCCAAATATCCGCAGATGAGGTAGAAAGTAGCATGCTAATTGAACTATGTTCAGGCATAATGGATGTTAAAGTATTGTACACTTGCTTTCCAACAGTATATATATCGCTATTAGTGATAAAAAGTTTTGTTGCTCGTATAATAAACTAGTCTAACTTGCTCCAAAATGAAGGGGAGACCGTGCTTCATAGGTTGTTAACGGGCTGAATCCGGGTTGGGTTAGCCCAAAAATTTGGTTTTGGGCTTGGCCTATTCCTAAACTCAAAAATATTGAATATAAATATATAATATTTACTTCAAAAAAACTCAGGGCAAGCTAGTGCTAGTCCAAGCTCGGCAGGAAAGTATTTCAGGCCCACCAAACAAGTGGGTAGGCCCAAGCTGATAAAATTGCCAGTGCTCTGTCACTTATAAACCTCCAATTTTAGTGGGAAACCATGCATACCAACAAATATCTATTGGGGCACGTTTGGTTGGTGTGAGAATATTTCTCAAAAAATATTTTCACGGTAAAACACATATTTGATAAGGGAAGAACGCATATGAAAACAAACCCCTAGTAAAATATTTTACCATAGAATAGTCCACTTTGCATGAAAACAAAAAAACACCTCGACTCATGGGGAAGCATTTCCAAGGCTTTATTTTCACACGTAGATCCATTATTTACATTATGGATATGACAAAGAAAGAAGAAGAGGATTTTAAGTCCTAAAAGGAGTTCATCTTCTAACACATTATTTGCGGAGTCTATCTTTAAGATTTTCAGGTGTTGATAAATATGCTTGATGGATGTTATTTTTGGAACTTTAAATTTCATAATTAGAGGCAAAAGACCACTTTAAAGTTTATGGCTCCAGAATGCAATCTTGGATGAAATCGGAAAGTGCGCCTTACTTTAAGATGACATCCTATATAAACCTCACCCATATCTATTAACCTTTGATTAGAGCTTAACCAATGCTAGGGCTACATTTGTTATTGGAGAAGAAATTGAAAGGAAGAGGCAAGAAAAGAGAAAGAAAAATACAGCTTTATGTGGTTCGATCTCTTGGACTTACATCTACGGTTGAAGCGTTATTTAGTCGTGCTCATTATTTCATTCATTGAGTATTAAATAGAAAATACAAGATAATAATTAAAAAGTAATTGATATATCTCCTAAATATATCATCATGATATTCTTCTCATCTAGTTACCCAAAATATGGGCTTTGGGTAACTTTATCATCCGTGTATCATATTTCAGTAGTTATTTGTACATGGATATATTTCAACACTCCTCCTCAAGTTGGTGTGCTAATAACTATAAAGCTCCACTTGTTTAATGTTTCTTGAAACTATACTTTGCTTGTGGCCTTTGTAAGGATATTAGCAAGTTGATTTTTGCTTTTGACAAATGAAGTAGTAATTTCCTTGGCTTGAACTTTCTCTCTCACAAAATGATAATCTATTTCTATGAACTTAGTTCGTTCCTGAGATACAGGATTTGATGCGATATGTATAGCAGCTTGGTTGTCACAGTTCATAATCATTGAACACAAAATGTTGAAACCCATATATTCGAGAAGAAATTTTAGCCAAATTCATTCACAGGTTGTAGTTGCCATGGCTTTGTATTCGGCCTCTGCACTAGATCAAGCAACCGCCGATTGTTTCCTACTTCTCCATGTTACAAGGTTACCCCCTACAAATGTACAATATCCTGTGGTGGATCTTTTATCTGGAGGACTACCTGCCCAATCAGCATCATAAAAGGTAATAATATCAATATGACCATTCTTTTTCATTAAAAATCCTTTTTTAAGAGATGACTTAAGATCTCTTAAAATTCGATTGACAGCATCAAGATGAGCAAATTTTGGAGAGTGCATGAATTGACTTATCACATTGACCGCATAAGCAATATCAGGTCTAATGACAATGAGATATGTAAGTCGACCAACCAAACATTGAAACATCCCAATATCTTCTAAAGTTTTACCTGAGTCTATATTGGCTTCATAATTTGTCTCAATTGGAGTATCAATAGGTTTACAACCTATCTTGCTAATTTCGTGCAAAAGATCTAAAACATATTTGCTTTGAGAAATAAAAATTCCTATGTTAGTATGCAACCTCAATTCTAAACAAATATTTAAGTTTTCCCAAATCTTTAATATCAAACTACGTATGAAGGTAATCTTTCAATTTTGTTATGGCATTTGAATCACTTCCTGTTATAACAATGTCATCAACATAAATAAGGACAATAACATTCCCAGATAGCCTTGTTTTTACAAACATTGATGAATCAACATTACTTTAAGAAAACCCTATATCAACAAGAGCTTCACTTAAATTTGCAAACCATGTCCTGGGAGACTGTTTAAGCCCATAAATTGCTTTCTTGAACCCGCAAGCCAGAGTTTTGTTGCTTTCTTGAAGATGACCAGGAAGAAGTTTTATGTAAACTTCTTCTTCTAAATCTCTGTGCAATAAGGTTTTTTTTTTCATTTAATTAATATAAAGACCAGTCATTGTTGGCAGCAATAAAATGTAAAACCCTCACAATATCATTTTGATCACATGAGCAAAGGTTTCCTTGTAGTCAACACCATACATTTGGGTGAATCCCTTTGCAACAAGTCTCTCCTTGTACCTTTCAATTGTTCCATCACTTTTGTATTTCGTTTTATATACCCACTTGCATCCAACTGGTTTTTTTCTCTTTAGGAAGAATAAAAATATCTCAAATATGATTTTTCTTTAAAGCAACAAGTTCCTCTTTTATAGTAGTCATCCATACTGCATTTGAATTAACTTCTTCAAATCTAGTGGGTTCTTTAGTTGATGAAATTTTGGTAAAAAAAAACACTATATTTAGGAGATAATTTCTTAAAATCCATATGTTTTTCATTGGGGTAATGAATTCTGTGATTGCTTTTCTTGACATGATATGTATAATAATCCTTTAAACCAGGAATGTGTTGACTAATACGATCAGATCGTCTTGGCTGAAAGTCTTAAGGAATTATTTCCCCTTAATATTCATTTGAATGAACATCCTCATTGGAGTCTTGTGGTTCTTCAAGAATAGATTCTTGAGGTATTTCTTGACTTGGCGTAGTACTTTTAATGATTTTGACTATGGAATCAAGACCATCTATTTTTTAGAGATCTTTGGTAGAGGTTGTCTTACTAATATCCCCCTGAGGCTTATCAATTTGAAAATAAGGAAATTGTCCATTATATTCATCATTCCCTAGAATATACATTCATCCAGTTTTTGAGTCATAGCATTGATAACTCTTCTTGGTAAGTAAATATCTCATGAATATACATTTAATGGATCGTTTATCAAGTTTGTCTCTATGATTTTTTGATAAATGTACAAAGCATTCACAACCAAATATCTTTAAATGATGAATAGTAGGTGGGAAACCATTCAACATTTCATAGAGGCTTCTATTATCCAAGATTCTCATCGGCAACCGATTTATAAGATGACAAGCTATAAGAATCCCCTCATACCAGTATGATTAGGAACATTCATTTGAAAAAGTAAGGCACTTGTTACTTTAAGAAGATGTCTATTTTTCCTCTCAGCAATTCCATTTTGCTGAGGGGTTTCTACACATGAGATCTGATGAATGATCTCATGCTCCATCAAATATGAAGAAAAAGATTTATTTGTATATTTTGTCCCAAAAATTTTCACCTTAGCATCAAATTGATTTTTATCATGACATGGAACTTCTTAAAGGCAATGAAGATATCACTCTTAAACTTCAATAGATAAATCCAAACATAACGAGTTATCCTCGATAAAAGAAAGCACATATCTAAAACCAAAAAAAGAATCTACTGGAGTAGGTCCCTATAAGTCTGAATGAAGGATATCAACATTATTTTTCGATTCTATCCAAATTTTAAAATGGAAATCTGATCTGTTTATCATACCGACAGGCCTCACAAGATGCAAAGGATGCATCAATACTAGAGACCACCTGCTTTAGAATTCTATCATATGGATGTCCCAATCTACAATGCTATGTACTATCCTCGGATTGCACTTTTCCCCTGCAAAAACATTTTTTGAGTTTTGATCCAATAGGTACAACTCATATGATTGGTTACCCTCACCTTTCTTCTTCTTAAATACCCGATCCTGAAAAACCACATTGTCAACACATAAAATTGTCAAGCAATTATAGGCTTTTGTGATTTGACTGACTGACAAAAGATTCGAATGGAAAGAAGGAATATATAAAACTTCATATAACTTATCCTTAAAAAAAAATTTAATATGTTCCACTCCACAAACTGGTACCATAGTCCCATTGGCCAATAAATCTATTTCAAAGAATTCCATAAATCTTCAGCAGTAGGCTGGAAATACATCTCTTCATCAAGTCGTGGTTCTATTGAGTTTATAATCCACAACCTGACGAGGTTGTCTCCAGACTCGCACTCTTCCTAAGTAGGATCATCGAGGTTTGGGGCTGTTTTTTTCCATTCACAAAACCAAACTTACATTTGCTACTGAGATAAATGGTTGCAGCTCGAGACCAAGTTTCATAATTGGTTCCATTAAGAAGCATATGAGTAATTTTCAGATTTGGGTAGTTGCCCTCATACACAACAATGTTTGAACCAAAATTTTTATCCCCCATTTAATAGGCTTAGAAATTAGTTTCAATAAAGACTAGGTGGATGAAGACCACACGCTACTGCAAAGAGCCCCATGCTGCTACAACCGAGGTGGATGAAGACTGCTGCCGCTTTTAAGGAGGCACAGAAGATTAGTGTTGCTTTCACGGAGCAATAATAAGCTTGTGACGCAAATAGAAGGCTTTTCATGGATATGTTTTTGCTTGCAAAGCTTTTGCACAATAATTTTCACGCCAAAGTTATGAAGCACAATTAGTTACCCAAAAAGTCACTTATCCCCCAGGGTAACCAATTTAGGGCTTTGCTTGGACGGTTGTCAAACAATTAATCCTTGCAAACAATACCTAGACGCCAAGATGCAAACAAATTTAACAAAGATTTTGAGCAATGAATAACGAAGATATGGAAGCACGAATTTTTTTTTTTTTTGGATGAGATTTGGAGGCAACTTTGGTTTCTTTGAGAGGAGTCTCTGATACCATGTAGAAGAAATTGAGAAGAAGATGTTGATGATTGATGTCTTGTATTATGAGGAAATAGATCTGTCAAGGTATAGTCAAAATGACAACTCTAGAGGGCATTAAAAGCCCAAAGGGCCAAGTGGATATTTCGGTAGAAAGAGGCAGCAACATAAAATGAATGTGAGAGATTCAAGGCTATGCTCATAACAAAAGGCTACGATCAGAAAGATGGAGTAGACTACAATGAAATATTCTCTCCGATTGTTAAGTGCACGTCAATAATGTTGTTACTTGCTTTAGTAGCCATGTTTAATTTGGAGCTAGAACAGCTTGATGTGAAGCCATCATTTCTTCATGGTGATCTAGATGAACAAATATTTATGGTACAACTTGAAGGCTTTAAGGTGCATTGAAAGAAAGATCAAGTTTGTTTGCTCAAGAGATCGTTTTATGGTCTTAAGCAATCTCCCAGGCAGTAGTGCAAGCGCTTCGACTATTTCATGGTACAGATTGGCTATTCAATAAGTGAGTATGATTGTTGTGTTTATTTTAAAATTCTTGATGATAATTCCCTTATTCTCTTGATGTTTTATATAGATGACATGCTCATTGCTGCCAAGAATGAATATGACATAACCTCTCTCAAGTCCATGTTAAATTTTGAGTTTGATATGAAGGATCTATGGGCTGCTAGTAGGATCCTTGGTATGGAGATTCATAGAGATAGAAGTACAGGTAAATTCTGGGTAACTCAAAAAATGTATGTTGAAAAGGTACTGGAGTGTTTCAATATGGAAAAGGCCAAGTCAGTTAGCACTCTATTGGCGAGTCATTTCAAGTTATCTAAATGGCAGTGTCCCACTACGAATGAGGAGATAGAGCATCTGGTGCCCTATGCTAACGCAGTCGGAAGCCTCATGTATGCTATGATTTGTAGAACGCCGGATTTATCTCATGCTGTTAGTGTTGTTCATCGACACATGAGTAATCCTGGCAGGAAGCATTGGAATGCTATTAAATGGATTTTCAGATATCTGAGTGGGATGTTAGATCTTGAAATTACGTTCAGTAGGAAGAGAAGCTTTATAGAACTGGTGGGATAGGTCGATTCTGACTATGCTGGTGATTTAGATAAGCGGAGGTTTACTACAAGGTATGTATTCACACTAACATGTGGACCTATTTTATGGAAGACAATGCTTCAACCTATGATTGCCTTATCTATGACAGAGGCAGAGTACATGGTAGCAGTTGAGGTTGCAAAGGAGGCGATCTGGTCGACTGGTTTAGCTCATGAGTTGGGGGTAGAACAAGAAGGTACTGCGATGCATTGTGATAATCAGAGTGTCATAAATCTTGCAAAAAATCAAGTGTTTCATACAATGACAAAATACAATGATGTGATATAACACAAAGATCAGGAAACTTGCGTCAGAAGAAATCATTCACCTAAAGAAAATTCATACGAATGACAACCCTGCAGATATGCTTACAAAGCCAGGCACTACGGAAAAGTTCAAGCTTTGCTTAAACTTGCTTAATGTCACTCATTGTTGAGAGTGTGGGAAGCACCCCGTGGTAGGTGGGGGTACAGTCGCGTACCTTTATGGAGGTACGGGGATGAAGACATCTTCAGGTTATCTTCAGGGTGGCTCGACAGAATTCAAGCCAAGGTGGAGAATGTTGAGGATTGATGTCTTGTATTCTGAAGAAATAGATTTGTCAAGATATTGTCAAAAGGATAACTCCGGAGGGCTGCTAAAAGCCCGAAGGACCGAAGGCCCGAGGAAAATTTCAGATATCTGTACATGGGAATTCGATATATCTGGAATTCGATATATATCTGTACTTGGGGTATTTCGGTAATCTGTACCATCTATATGGGACTCGATATATATTGTTGTAAGTCAATATACATTCTTGTGATTCCATAGATATTGTTGCGATGGAGGGTTCATTTACGGTTAAGGGGAAAAACGTTGATTTCTTTGTAATCAAAGAGAACAGAGAGGCGTGAGGAAAAGAGAGCTATTGTAACCCTATTCTCCGTTGCAAGTCAAGAAGCTCTCATCTCTGGTGGACGTAGGCACGTTGTCGAACCACGTATATCTTTGCGTTGTGGTTGGTTGTCTCTTTCTTTTGTGTTTATTTCTTCTTTTTTGTTTTTAAGGATTGCTTTTCGTTTCTACAGAAGAGACAAGAGAAAGAAAAGAAAAATACAGCTTTACGTGGTTTGGTCTCTTAGACCTAGAACCACGGTTGAAGGGCTATTCAGTCGTTCCTATTATTTTATTCATCGAGTATTAAATAGAAAATACAAGATAACCACTAAAAAGAAATTGATATCCCCAATTATCTCCTAAATATATCATCATGATATTCTTTACATCTAGTTACCCAAAATATGGGATTTGGGTAACTATATCATCTGTGTATCATATTTCAGTAGTTATCTGTACACGTATATATTTCAACAGTTATAAAATTATAACTCTGATGGATTACTTGTTGTGCAAAGGACCCTAAGAAATGAGGGGTTGATAACAACGTGATAAAGCAAATGAAAGCAACAATGAACAATGATAACACAAACCAAATGGAATAAGTGTTAGCGTATGGATATGTATCATGTTAGTATTGATATACATCATTATGGATACATATCAGTATGGATATGTATCTGCATGAGTATATATCTCTTAATAAGATTAGGTGTCTAGGCATCTCTTGATTATGATAAGATTAGTTAGTAATTATTAATAATTGTTGGTATTTATCTAAAATTGTTATTAGCCGTATATTTAGGTGGGGTCTTGTATATTCTTATCAATCAATATACATAGATTTCTCTATAGTATTCTGAGATTCTATCATGGTATCAAAGCCATAAACTTTTCAACCGTAGATCTGAGCTCTTACTCTCTACCACCGCAGATCTCAGCTCCCCAACCTTACGCTTAACGACTGAACTCGTTAGTCTGCAACTCGTTCAGGAAAATTTAGTACTCTCTCCCACTGTAGATCTGAGCTCCCCAACCTGAGTTAAAAAAATTTTAGTACTCTCTGCCCCTGTTATTGGCTCATATTTGTTCTGGATCTGAGCTCTACTGACGAGTGGTGTTTGCGACTCTCCGCTTTGTTGTTGGCTCATATTCATTCTGGATTCGAGCTCTACTGATGAGTTGTGTCTGCTACTCTCCACCTTGTGATGTTCTGATATCATCCCCACTGTCGAGTCATCTTTCAAGTTTCGACTCTCTACGGAGTCTTGAGTTGTGTTTCTACTATCCGTCGGATCATATTTCGACTCTCTGTCGGGTTGTGTTTCGACTCGCTGTCGGGTTGTATTTCGACTCTTTGTCTTCCACCCAGTTTGATATTTGCCACTGTTTGTCGCTCATCAATTTACATCATCCAGTTTGTTGTTTGCTGCTTCCATTTCTATATTTGTTTCAATTCGAGTTTCGCGTGTTCGAGTTTCGCTTATTCTTTTATAAATAGTAGTAGCTAGACCCTTTTGCTTCTATTACTGCTGATCCGGCCCCACCCATCATCCATTCCTTTTCATTTTCTCCAAGCATTCTATCTAGCTTCTTCAGTTTATTTAAAATTATCAAACTCTCTTGCATGCTTATACGATAAATACCTCAATTTTTTGCCAGCTAATGAACATGCACATCCTCCAAAAGCAAAAGCTCAATTTTTTTTACCATCTGTAGAATTCATTCCCTACCAACCACCAAATCTATTGAGGTTTCACTCTCCCAGTTCAATAACCTCTCTTTGGCCATGCATCAAAGTAGCTGGGTGACCTTGATCTCAGAAAAACTACATTTCTTCCTTCTTTTGCCCCAGGATCTTGATCTCAGGGTCCAGATTTGTCTGAAAACTCACCAGCCACCAAATCTATATGAAAACTCACTAGCTACTCTGATCTAATACCGTCATTGACCCTATGAAACTGGACTAGAAAATACCCCCTCCGGAATGATCTTTTTTTATGATTGAGTTTTTTGTTACTCAATCATGTCTGATCGAGTTTTCTATTACTCGATCCTGTCTGATCGAGTTTTTTGTTACTCGAACTTGTATGTTCTCTGTATGATTGGGTATGTTGTCATGTTACTCGATTATGTCTATTTTGGTCTGCGGGCTGAATCGGTTTCGGATCCATATCGAGTTGTGTTGCCTCTTCCAAGTGTCATTCTATTTTCTCATTTGTCTCGACTATTTTTCTGTTTTCGGTGAAGATTTGGAGTTTTCTGTCTGATTGCTCAAGCCTACTCTGATATGGCCATCTATTCCTGTTGCCCTATATTTATGAGGCTTGTTGATCCGCCAATGCTTTCTGTGCTTGTTGTCCAATGCCTTTTGTGCTTGTTGTTTAAGCAATCTGAGCATGGAAACTACTACTTCTATCAGTCACGCCATGCACCTGAAGATCACTACTCGTTTTCTCAACTTAGTATTATTCAAACTCAAGCGGCTTTGTATCAAAGCATCATTAGTTTGAGGGGGGTGTTAGCATATGGATATGTTTCATATTAGTATTTATATACCTCATTATGGATACATATAAGTATTGATATGTATTAGTATGGATATGTACCTGCATGGGTATATATCTCTTAATAAGATTAGGTGTCTAGGCATCTCTTGATTATGATAAGATTAATTAGTAATTATTAATAATTGTGGGTATCATTCCAAAATTGTTATTCGCCATATATATATACAGTGCCTTGTATATTCTTTATCAATCAATATAAAGACTTCTTTGCAGCATTCTGAGATTCTATCGATAAGAAAGAAATAACAGAGAGGAATATCGAAATCTACACGGAGATTCAATCAATAAAAAGAAATAACAAAGAGGAATATCGAAACCTACACGGTTTGTTATCAGTATGATAATATTTTATAAGCGAATCTACGGGCAAAGATGATCAATTATTTCACTATCACTACTTCATTGCTTTAAAAATACTTTAAAGATACATAACGACCGTCACATAAGAAATCTCTATTAGAGAGCCAAGAGCAAATGAGGACCTTGTATACTATCATGATATCAATAATAACTATCTAGGAGGCTGAGATTCTCACATGTTTATATTTGTTTTTTTTATTATCTGACAAAATTGCTATAATTTTATTGATCATGAAGCGAGAGATACATCAACTAGAATAAAACTTGTTACAATAAAATAGGAAAAAAGCAAGGGAACCCTCAAAAGATCCAACAACGTATGTCCTAAGCAGTGTTTGACTACTCAGTCCGAGTCTCGAGTACTCAGGCTCCATGTTGGATGTCCCACTCGGGGATGTTAAAAAAAATTCAAAAAATTATATAAAATCCCAAAATAAATAAATTTATTTTTATATTTTTTTTATATTTTCTATCATTGGCGAAGATTGCAAAGTGTTTTGGCCATAAATACTTATTTTTATATTTTTTCATATTTTTTAGATTATTTAAAAACACTCTCAGTCACTAGTTGAATTTTTAAAATCTAGTTTTTTGCCTCATTTTGATAAGTTTGCTTAATCTTACTGTAAACATACATTTCCTATTTCTTTTTGAAGGTTTGTTTATATTTTTTATAATTTTTTTAACCTTTTTTTTGCTGCTTCAATATTTGGTACTACTCGAGCTTAGTTACTCGGACTCGGGCCGAGTACTCGGATTAGGGCTGAGTACACCCCGGGTAGTAGTTTCAAACACTGGTCCTAACCACATATAAAGAATCAAGAGAAGCCCTCCCCCCCCTACCCGACCATAATTAGGACAGCGAACTCAATACTATGCAGGCTTCGGATCATAAATTAGATAGATATTTCATGCAAAGTTGAAAAATTGTAGTATTTTTGTAGTTAAAAAAAAAAAAATTGTATTGGAATCACTGAAATGAAGAGAGGGAGTAGCAGATGGTTTTAGTCCTTTTCTTCCGACCAAGTTTCCTATAGATTGCCACACAACGCATCACCAAACTCTTGGCTCTACTCCGAGAGATGTATTTTTTAATGTTAACATGTTGGTAGTAAGTTATTGTCATAAAGGTTTTTGCATACGTTAACAAAATTCACGCTGACCAAACTCTTGGCTCTACTCCGAGAGATGTATTTTTTAATGTTAACATGTTGGTAGTAAGTTATTGTCATAAAGGTTTTTGCATACGTTAACAAAATTCACGCTGACATTAGGGGTGGCAATGCACCCGGACCCGACCCAGGACCTAGGTGCCGAAGGGTAGACCCGACCTAGGTCCAAGTCCAAATATTGGACCTGAATACTATTTGGGTCCAGGTCCCACATATTCTCGGGTCCTAATTTATAAAAATAAAATTAAATATATTTAAATATGTATAGTTTTTAATTTTTGGGGTCGGGTCCAGGTCCCACAATATATTTTTGGGGACCAGATCCTTAGCCGCCCCTAGCTGACATTGCAACAATGGGTGCCGAATGGGTTAACTTTAAACGATCAAAGTAAAGTGTGCTTCTAAATATTGTTGGAAGATATAGTTTCAATATCTGAAATATCTGACGGCGAAAACTATTTTCACCCTTTATTATAAAATTTAAAGCTAAAAAATTTTTCAAATCAAACAAATCTATAAACATATGAAGATCTTGAAAATGGAAGATCCACATAATGTATTATAAGGCGTATTATTTTTCTAAGATTTGAATTTTTTTTTTTAATATCTATATATGTTGAGGGTGAAATGATCGAGTAAAAAGTATTTCAGCTCCGAAACAACCTCGTTCAATAAGTTTTTAAGGTGCAGTTTGCCTTTAAAGTTTAAAATTGATGCCTTATATAATTTCCCCCCCGCCCTTTTTTTTGAACATTAACAATAAATTTCAATAAAAAAGGAGCGCAAGTAGAAAGAGGAAAAAGTAGAGAAAATCCGTGCTTCCTAGAAACCCCGACCAACCAACGCACCCAACACTTCTATGCTCAGGTGAAATCATGGCATTTGGTGCAATGGAAACTCTGAAGTAGAGGTCATAAGTACATGTGTATACATCATACATACATATACATACACGTACACATACACATACATGCAAACATAGATACCTCGGTTCCTAACCTTCAAATCAATAAAAATCAAACGAGAAAAACGCCTATCCTAAAATGAAATATTTAAAGTGGAGAAATGACATGTACTGTAAATCACATTCAAGTTTTTTAAAAAGGCACAATGAAGCTAGGAAATATTTTACAATATCACCAAAGTGAATATAATGAGATAATGCAATGAGTCCTTTTCGAATATTTTTAAAAAAAGGGAAAGAATAGGGTCATTGCAAAACAAAAAAAGGGAGATAATGGTTGAAGGGTATGGGCATCATGACCCATTGCCTTTCTCTGTTGTCTCAAGTGCACAATAATGGAGGAATCCTGTGTCCAACCCATGGTGTTAGAGAGAGAAAATGTAACAATAGATATTTGGAACGCATGCTTTTCCTTCCCTCCCATGATAATGACCCACTCTATACTTTGTTCTTAGCTTGCAGACAACATTGGCCAGTGCAAAATAATTTATTGAATGAAAAAATAAGCATGGGCAAGGGGAGAAGAAGGTAAAAGTATAGCACAGGCATGCGTGATCCACTAAAGAGAGATTCAAAGCTCTCCTTTTATGTGGATAACTTGATCATGTATCACTAGTATATGTCGGGTATGACACCCACCCTGGATTTGTCCATGGCTCGTGTCTCTTGGAAGAGTTGATATGTTACGGGTGGCAATGGGTAGGGTCTAAGTCTGGGTCCGGGTCCTGCCTGGATCCAAAAAATGACATGGGACCCAGACCCATACCCAAAATATAGTGTGGGACCTTGACCCGAACCCAAAAATATAGTGTGGGACCCGGATCCAGATCCGATCAGACCAAAACATTAAAATATCTATATATTTAACTATATTTTAATTACCTCTTAAATATGTTTCATATATTGGGACCTAAAAAATATTATTGGACCTGGACCTAGACCCGGACCCGATCGTATCGGGACCTGGACCCAAATAGTGTTCGGGTCCAAGATTTGGACTCGGACCTGGCTCGTCAGGTTCAATTTTTGGACCCATATGTTGTGCGTGGAAGCTCTAAACCCAATTTTTGGCAAATAAAATACGAGAAAAAAAATAGACAAAAAAACAAACAACAAACAGCAAGCAAGAAAAATAAAACATAAAATAAATAACAGGAAAAAGAACACCAGAATTTACATGGTTCATCATAGATGTGACTACATCCACAGGCGAAAACGATTGATGTTTTTCACTAAATCAAATAAAAAAAATTTACAAGGCACTTACTTTTGAGAGAACTAAAGGCCCATAGCGCAGCCTCCCACCAAGTCATCTTCTCTCTACAATTTTTTTTCGATAGAAAACCCTCAAAAGTTTTCCTCTAATTTTCTAGATCTTTTTCTCTCTCTAAAATAACCCATATAAAGAAAAAGCAAACCCCATATGGGAAGTATCGTGGAGCCAATCTCATAACACTAACTTTATGGAAACTTAATTTTGCTTTATCTATAGACTCATATGTTTATCCTAATCAATATGGGCTTACCAATAAAATTACTTCTTAAATAATAGGCTCTACTCAAATAAATAAGAAACAAAAAGGTAAATAAATTAATCCCATAAAATAGGAATTCAAGAGTTCAAAACAATTATCAACAAATCTCCACCTTGGCTTCAATTCCAAATGAGATTCTCATCGACC
Organism: Amborella trichopoda; assembly: GCF_000471905.2. The sequence continues at coordinate 3,455,984 of NW_006494904.1, forward strand.
GTCTTATCCACACACGTCCTCAAAGATGCTTACCTTGGCAACACATTAGTCAAGTCCAAGCATAGTTTGAACTTCTGTAATGGAATCGACTTCGTCAATATATCTACAACATTCTTCTTGGTGTCAATATTTAGTAATGACATATCACGTTCAACTATTTTTCTTGGTGTCTGACATCAATATGCTTCATCATTGCATGATATACCTAGTTCTTTGTCAAATGTATTGAATTTTGACTATCACAATAAATAATAATCTCATCATGTCGTACGCCCAAATTACTTACAAACCCTTTAAGCCAAGTGGCTTCTTTCACTGCCTCAGTAACTATCATATATTTTGCTTTACTCGTAGACAAGGCAACCACAGTTTGTAGCATCGACGTCCAACTGATCAGAGCTCCTACAAGTGTAAACAAATAACCTCTATTATATCTCCTACAATCCAAATTACCTACAAAGTCAGCATCAACATCATCAATACTCTTGTCACCAAACTCGTTATCTCTATCAAACACCGGACCCACATCTGATGTACCCCGTAGGTAACGTAGAATCCATTTTACTGCATGTTAATGCTAATTTCCTGGATTAGCCAAATACTTGCTAACAACATTGACGGTATAAGAAATATTTGGACGAGTAACCATGAAGATTTTGGATGGTTTTCCCTTATTATTGAATTTAGTGCCATCCAAAATCACCCATATAAAAAAATCTCATATTATATAAGATTGATATATTTCCTCATTATGTGAGATTGCTATTAGGAGTTGGTTATTAGAATAAGGTCCTATTAGATTAGGATGGTCTTGAGAGTCCATATTTAATGGGATAAAGTTAGAAGTCCAAAAAGTTATGAAAAAGAAGAGCCTCTCATACCACTTTATGGGGAGTTACTTTTTCAATTTAAAGTGACTCTTGTAGAGAGAGAAAGTGTGTCCTATTTGGGTCATCATATAAGAATGGTAATTGCTTACTTTAGAGAGAGAGAGAGAGAGGGTCAGGGCTTCCTGTGCATGAGATGCAAGGTCTTTTTAGAGATAAGAGAGCATCTTATGGAGAGAAACTTTACGATGATGCCTCTTGTAAATTCTTAAAAATTGAGATGCGGGTTTCTTGTAGTGAAGCGGTTTCCATGGATTTTTTAAGCGTATTCGCCTTTTAGTGAGATAAAGTCTCAATTGTTATCAAAGTTCTCTTCCTATACAGTTGTCTAGTTATGGTCTCTTACTAGACAATGGTCTATTATCTTCCTGGATAATGGTCTAGTTATAGTCTATTACTAGACAGTGATCTAGTTATAGAATAGAGATGAGAGATTGGCAGTGGTGTTGTTTGGAAACAGGTTTAAAAAGATTTGCTGGACTACGAGGATTAGAAAAGTAAATCTATGTCCCAAAATTTTTTGATGTAATTTTCATTGGTATAGTAGATTGCAGATTGATGAGCATGTAGATGTATTTCATTAGTATAGTGGATTTCAATTTGTTGTACATGTGGATGTAGCCTTTTTAGAGTGAATCGCGTAAATATTTGTGCTCATGTGGTGAGTGTTTCATGCTTTATTTTTTGTACCTATCGGGTTTAAAGTTTCTACGCATAACACCATACTCGGACCTGGATCAGGTCTATCTCTTGGGTCCCGAGTTGGATCCGGGTCCACTGCCACCCCTAAATATGTAGAGATTGGGAAAAATGCATTACTGCTACATGATCCATATTTTGAGGCATATTATATTTGTATTTTTACTTTTTAATTTTCTTTCTTTTAATTCCCATTTCACTTCAAAGTGTAATTTTTGAATTACCCAAAATACAAAAAAAAAAAAATGTATTTGGATATTTTGAAAGCCCAACTTTTAAATAACACAAAACATGTGTTTGAAAAATTTTAAAGTCTTGAGTTTCAAACCACCATAATACCAAAAACTAGTTTATTTGGGCGATTTGTGCTAGGATTTAAGAGGAACCCTCTAAGATGCAAAAGTAGGAACCCCATAAGTTGGATTCTACTAAGATCTTATACTTAACTAGCTAGAAACAAAATCAGTTAAGAGTACGAACTACAAAACGGGCATGAGAAGTAAAATACGAAGCATATACTGTACAAAGCCACAAAGATTTATGCAATTTACTCAAAAGGATTAGATCTACAAGTATGACAAGATAAGATCAACTATACCAGTGATAGTTACATCACAAAATTTGTGACATAAAGTTACCTTTCTAGCTCTCAAAAAAACCCAGTCGAACAACCTTTTTAGACAAGTTTTTTCTACCAATAGCACTTGATGATCCTCTCTGCCCCAATGAAACCATTATCAGAAATATAATCTTGAAAGAACCTAAACATTTTCTCACTATATTGCTTTCCCTAAACTTTCTCTAAAAGGCTTTTTCTAACTAAAAAAGGATACAATCCAAAATTTCTATGGAAACTACTTCTCTATAAAAAACTAAAAAAAAAAAAAAACTTGCCTCACAATCTGCATAAGTCATTATCATAACATTGTTCTCCATATGAAGCTCACTTTTCTCTACATGCAGGCCTTGCATCTCGATGCATGATGCCCTACCCCTCTCTACAGAGGAAATGACATTTCCTATATTGTGACCCTAAATGGAGCATACATATTCTTTTTCACTCATTTTTTAACTTATGAATCCGTACATATCAGTCCTTTTTTAATATGATATTTAGCATTCTAAAGTTGGATTTTAGAACTGCTCAACATTAGTTTTTTTTTTTTGAATATATTTTGAGTAGTTTGAAAGTTAGATTTTCAAACCACCAAAATACATTTATTATTTTTTATGTGTTTTGGGCATGTCAAAAATTAGACTTTAGTACCGAGCAAATACATCATTTTATTTTATTTTTTGTGTTATGAGGTTCAAATCGGGTTGAAATGGAAAAAAGAAAAATTAGACAATGTAATACGAGTCATATTACATGAAGGAACCATGTTCTAATACCACATGTTTTTTATGCTTATACAAAAATTTCTCTATTTTTTATGGGTTAAATAGTTGTGATAGTTGCTCCACTTTAGATTTATCGACTGCAATCTTCCAAATCGCTGGTTGTGAACCTTTTTACTCTCTTCTTGCATATCGCAAGTTTCGCATTTATGGATTCCAATATTGTCAAAATAATAATAATAAAATGTCACGTAGCAACATAAAAACAAACAAGCTCCTGTATCTCTCGTCGCATTTGAAGCCCATCCGAACATGGAAAAGCTCACCTCTTTCTCCTTTTACCCCTAAAACTTCCACACTCCACGCCAAAGCGAGGGAGAAGAAGCAACAGCTGTCGGACCTCGGAAGCCCAACCTGAAGAGGGACAGGCCCGTCCTCCTTTAGGAACGAAGGCTTCGAGACCCTTCCCTTCCAATCTGGATTGTTGATTTGGATAGGAATTGGTCGGGGCTAAAGTAGTTTTAGATGGTTTGAGTTCGTTTTCCATTGGAATCCCTCTTTATATTTTTTTCTTCAATCCCCTTTAACCCCGACCATATAAGCTCTTATTTAATTTTTTTTAGAAAAAAATATCTCAATACTCTATATTTTGAAGTTTTATTTTTCGAGACTAAAAATATTTTTGATGGTATAAAAATTTCGTATAATATATAATTATATATTCTAACCCCCGAAACAATTTTAGCCCTTTTAAAACTCTATTTTTAACGCAAACAAAGTGAGAAGGACACATTTTCCTATTCCTTTCTAAACACCTCTCTCTATAACGAGTTTCTCTCCCCCTATATTTCTCCCCCAAACCTCTCTCTATCTCCCCTTATCATCTTTTTTTACCAGAGAGAAACTCGTTATAAAGAGGTTTAGAAAAAAATAGACACCATCGTCTTTCTAAGTTTTATTTGGGCTACATAAGGGTTGTCCAAATCGATAAATTTAGTTCACAAGTTAGAAAATATACTTCGTAGAGTCTCTATGTCATTAGAAATATTTTTAAACCCTGAGTGCTTGAAAATGGAATTTCAAATAGGGTGTACAAATATGTTTTTTATTATCTTACATATTTTTTAATATTTTTCTAGACAGATCCAAAGTAATTGAGGCACGATCAAAATTGTTGATCCAACGATCCGATATGGCTGATCAAAATTGTTGATCCAGCGATCCGATATAAATATGTGGGAAATGATCTGCCCCACTCGTCCGGGATTTGAAACACTAAAGCAACCCAAAGAAAATTGCCATTATTCAGCTCTCTAGAGAGATAAAAATAAAAATATTTATATATAAAATTTCACTCATGTTAGATGGATTACACCCCTTCGGCTAGAGATTGTTACCCAAGGTTAGGGTGCTTGACTAATAAATTTGGGAGCCAAAGGAAAGCTTTTATTCGACGTTAGATGTAACGAATTGCCAATAAATATTGGGCATTATTTCCTTATAGGTTAAAGGTCGTAATTATGAGGAGATAGAAAACATGACAAAGGCAAAGGGTACATCAATGTTTGGGGTTGGGGCAAAGCATTGATTTCCTTTTGGCGAAGATATTTCCAAAGGAAGCAGTGTCGCCATGCCATGCCCGTGTTTGGTTGTTGGGATATTGTGAGGTAGATAGTGAGAGAAAATGATGTCTAGAGGGAGAGTGTTAGAGAGAGAAAGCTAGAGAGAGAAACTTAGAGAGAGAAAGTTGTAATAGATAGAGGTCGTGTGGACCCGCAATGGATTCGAACTCATGATCTTGACCCAATAGAGCCCCTCCCTTCCTAACCATGGTTAGGTCTATCCCCCCCTCCAGAACTAACCAGTGGTTAAACTAACTCACTGAAAACGGTGGGGTCCCATCCTTGCCGTCCAAACCTAACCATGGGTCTATTGGTGCTAAGTGCTAACCCGTTTATGTAACGCCGAAGCGTCCTTAACTGGGATTTGAAATGTATTATACAATTTCATTTTGTAATGGATGAAATCCATAGTCCTTTTTCTAGATACCAATTATAAAAGGGGGAATAATTAAACGAAGAAAAAGTGCATATCTTTTGTTCGTTCTTTTTTCTTATATAAATTCGGGATGGTGCGTAACGGGAAAGGTTTATATGCTTTTTCTACAGTAGTTATATCCTCCCTATACCATTCAGCTTTTTAATTTTAATCAATAGAGTCATTCATTGTTTGATTTTAGATCCGACATCTCAAAGTATTTTATTTTAAATATTTTTTTATACAAATTATATGAATGTGAAATTTGGTACGTATCATCTTTTCATTCGAGCGCACCTATAAAAAATATTAAAAATAACTTTTTGATAAAATATAATGACCAAAATACCCCTTGAAGCTTTCAAGAGTATTTTGGTCATTTTATTTTATTGAAAATAATTTTTTTATATTTTCCACTAGTACGAGTTTAATAGAGAAATGAATGTCCGAATTTTGCTATCAAAATAGTTTATATAAAAAAATTAAAAATAAAATAGTGTAGAGATGTGACATTGTGATTGGAGCCATCTTAGCCCTCCATTCAGAATGGATGGTTGGATAAGGGGAGGATAGAACTTCTATGCTTTTGGGGAAGCATGGAAAGCTTGCCCACTATTGAATTAAAGTACGGGTGTGGTTTGTATGGAGCCGAGGCTCTAAATAATCAAAATGAGGTGCATCTTCAAATAGCGTCGAGAAATGCAGTTTCAATATTGGATATTTTTATGATAGCCTTAAAATATATTTTCATCTCTAATTGTACAATTTCAAGCTAAAAAAATAGTGTAGATCGAGCATATCTATGAAAACTTGAAAATCTTGAAAATTTACGCACTAAAAATGTATTATTTCTAAAACTTGAAATTTTTTTTATTTTTTATTTTATATCTATACATCTTGATGTCGAGATGATCAATTTAAAGATATTTGCCCATCAAAACACCCCCTTCCAGTGAGATATTTGTGGTGTGCTTTAATTTGGTTGTTTAGGGCAACTCTATATAAACTTTTCCCTTAAAGTAATGCAATTAAATAGTCTACGAGATTTGAATATAATCTCTGCTTTATTATCATGTTGCGTTCCAACTTCCGATTGATTGATGCGGTCGTGTTTCAATGCCATAATGAATAAACAATGCACACAGGAAAGGAAAAAGTGGTGAGAGCGTTTCTTTAGGAAGAGAGAGTGAGCTTCTTTTGTTTAATACTTTGATATGGAGATTGATATCCTAATTTATTTATGTTGGATGGTGAGTTAGAGATTTGATGTTTATTACGGACCTTTTGAAACAAATAAAGTTTTTAAATAACATGCTGAACAGAAATTGGAATAAAAAAAGGAAGACTATTTATCTTTGGGTGCGGTTTGTATAAGGTTGAGGCCATAAACAATCAAAATAAGGCATACCTTCAAATGGTGTTTGAAAGATGTCATTTCAATACCAAAGTAATTAATGATGGCATGAAAATTGGTTTTCATATATGATCATAAAATTTAAAGCTTTAAAAATAGCGTGGATCGAGTAGATCTATGAACGTTTGAAAATCTTGATAATTGACGATTTAGGTAATCCGTTACACGATGCACTATTCCAAGACTTGAAGTCATTTTTTTTTTTGTCAATGCATCTCAAGGTCAAGATGATCAGATTTTAGGGTTTTTCAACGTCAAAACACCTTTTTCTAATGAATTTTTGATGTGCAACTTAATTTGATTATTTAGAACATCAATCTTATATAAACTTTTTCTTTTGTCTTTTGTGTATGGAGGTCATAATTATTCTTGTCTCTTAAATTTCAAAATGAGTGGTAGTAAAAGTATCATTAAATAGACAGTTCCAAAATCATTTTTTGGACTTTGTGACTCACCCTAAGCCATCCAATTTGACATCTAAAGAGTGTAAATGATTATGACATCAATGAACAAAAGATAAATGGTCTCTTTGTAGACGATCCCATAAAAAAAATAGCAAATAGAGTTAGTGTGGCATGGGTCCTGAAGACATTAAGAGAGAGAGAGGGGGGATATATAGATATGTTGATAATGTTAGTATTTTCAACATCTTTAAATACACAAGAAATGGATACTTGAATGAATAGTATTATACACTTACTCCTTTGGGCAAAAGATCTACTTGTGGCATCATTGTAGAGATGGTCTTTGATAGAGTGGAATGATGGAGCAAGATTCGTAACCGATTCCAAACAGTTAAAAAAAAGTTCAGTTAAAAAAAGGTTATGATTATGATCGATATTTTGAGATCGACATAGAAAAATTTGATGCCTTGATGGTTGTTTTTAAAAAAATTGACTTCTAATTTCTTTGTTTGGGTTGTCTCTTTTTAATATTATTATTTTATTATTTTCAAGCACATAAAGTGTGCCAATCAATATAAAAAAAAATCGAACACGGTTACATGCATGTGCTGAGGGGAATTCCATAAGAGCGAGAGTATGTGTTTGTGATAGAGAGGGAGTTGCGTTGAAGAGATAATTGCATAAGAGGGAGCTGGCGATTGCAATGTGTGCGAGGCTGGGGTGTCAAAGCCAGAAACTGTTCGTTTCGTTGATCAGTGGGTGAGTTTTGAAAAGCCAGTTAGAAGGATATTTCTTTTTTTTTTTTGGGAAAATGTAACTTTAAATGCGTGTTGGAAGGCTAGAAAAAGAAATAATAGTGGGAAACTTTAGAGAAAGAAAGACCGCTGGTTAGAGAGGATTGGCTCTGGAAGATGCATGAGCCAAGTGTGAGAATCAATGCGAGAGAGTCGGCAGGCAAGAAACTACACGACAATGATATATTTTACTTTGAAAAGTATACCAAGGTTTACCTCGAAAAGTACACGTAATATTACTTCGAAAGGTAACACCATCTACTACAGGTGGATAGTTAACGGTATTGTACACCTGCATTGTACTCTTTTACTTCTCAAGTTTCTTAGTTTTCTTTTTCCTTTTGGTTACTTTGATATATGGAGGTCAGTGTTAATTTTGACTATTGGATGTCAAATTATATAGTTGTATTTATTTCATTAATTAGATTCAAAATTGAAAAGAATTTTTTCTTGAGCTTCTTGATACACACAAGTCGTCAAATTTCACATCCCTAAGTAATTGTAACCTCTTAGTACCAAATGTAAATAGTCTCATAGCACAGTTCCGTAATTTTTTTTGTTAGGAAGGCATGTGCAGGGAAGCACTTAGTTTTTTAGTGTGTGTTGAGGTATTTTATAGCTGTTTTGAAGTAGTGCCTCCAAAAACATTTAGAGTTTCTAGAGTTGCTTGTCTTGTACCATTCTGAGGCGTTAAATTTGGTAATTATAGGGGAAAATAGATTTTTAGGCAATTGAAGAGATTTCCAATACCGACTACATCTTTTCACAAAATTTAGAGGTGTGTTTTGCTTTGAATATCAGACGCCGTGTACAAACCGAACTCATCTGTAAGGAGGAGGAAATTGAACTTCTAGTCCACGTACCCAAAAGAAAATTAGTTGTAAAGTTTGAAACGTCTCAAGACTAGAAAATTTCGACTTTTATTGGAAACAGAATGTAGAAAAACAAAGTGATGAAGGGATCAAAGTCATATTTAGAGAGAATAAAAATACTGAGTTGTTTCAAATGAAAGGGAGATAAACAGCGACGCAGGGCATATTGGAATTTTAAGCTATGGAGAAATAAGGATGGGCCTCATTGAAGATATGGTCTTTAATATGACCGAATGAAAATCCAGATTTATGTAGCAAATCCCAAGTAATTGAAAAAAAACTAAAATGATGATAATAATGACGACAAGTAAAAGAGGGAAATGAAAAAAAGAGACTTCAAGTCAACTAGGCACTAGATCCCCCCGATATGAGAAATTGAAGGGATGAGTTTAGAATGGTGGAAATTGGGTACGAGTTTAAAAATTGGATTCAACAGGTCGGGTTTGGATCCCACAGGTCGAGTCATATCCAGTTTGGATCCGATAATATTTTTAGGTCTCATTAAATGAAATATATTTAAATATAATTAAATATATAAATATTTTAATTTTCAGATCAGATGGGTCCGAGCCCGGTGAATTCAGATCCAATTGTATCCTAGTCCGAGTCCGAGTCCCAAATCATTCTCTCGCGTCCGGGTCCGAGATCATTTCCGGGCCGGTACCGCTACTCGTACGAAGCCTTACAAGTCAAGGCACGAGACCAATATCTTAGAAAGTAGCTCGTAAAACCCACAAGTGAACTGACAAGAGTCACTAAACCGTTGGTTAGACGGTAATGACTCACACTGACTCGGTCCAACTAACCATGGTTGAATAAACGGGACCCGCCAGACTCTCGCCGTTCACGTAAACGGCGTCCGTTGGCTATTTGTGGTCGTAACACTTTTCAGTCGAAGCCGTAAAAATATTTGCCCGTGACACGCTGGCAGCCCCGAACCAAACACGTGTCGAAAAGATGTAATCGCATGGCTGCAAGGTAGCGTGGGATTCGAGCCATGGGTCCCACCTTCAACTAATGACGTGGGCCCCAAAGAGAGAGAATGAAAGAGAAATGGGATATGGGCTAGCTGTACTCACACCTCAATTCAATACCGCCAAACCGCTTTCCCAAAACCGGCAAAAAAAGAGGTTTCCGGATTCGTGATTCCAGGCAAAAAAAGTGGTTTCTGGTTTCGTGATTTTCGCTTGCGGTAAGAATTTGGTGGTTGGTTGGGTTCACCAATTATTTTAGTAGTCGACCCCAAAAGCCTGAGGTAATAGGAAAAGATCCGTGAAAGGTAGTATTACCACCCATGTGTTTGGTGAAATAATGAAAAATGAGGGAGGTGTTTCTTAATTTTACTTGAAGGAAAGGAATATTCTATGCCTCATAACCGAGGTGAGGTTAACTTGTTAATTTTGGGCCCCAGATCTCTAACTCGGGTTAATATATAAAATTGACGGCACCGATTCGCGTTTTACAGCATTCGTGATAGTGTTTTCACCGTACGATTAAAAGTGAAATTGCCGGGTGAAGTGACGTAATATCGGTACCGCTTTTTTAAGCACTCTAGGAATAGAGGGCTGAGATCTCTTCTCGCAACCGCCAATGAAGAAATCTTGGCCGTCAATTCGGTGACTCACCGGCTCACGCCACACGTGTTGATCGTATAGTTCATCGGATGTTCTAAAATAGCATTTATAGTTTCTCTATTTTTGGCTGGAAACCGAATTTTGTTTGTATCGACGGCAGAGCTTATCATCTTTGGCACCATCCGACGGTCAAAACAACCATTGCACTCTAAATAAAGTATCTCACGGTGAAATCTGTCAGCTACGCCTTTAATTACCAATTCTTGACCGTCCAACATTTTTGAAATGAATATAAAAAGATAGGAGGGCAATTCTGAGATTCCTAATTTTAGTGCCTGTTGGGCCCACAGGAGGCAGCCCAGACTCTTCGTTGTTTAGTTAAGGGGCCCGCCTTAACCCTAGTTAGTCTATAAATACAAGGCACGGGTAATGTCCCCTCCTCTTACTCCGAGACGCTCAGTTGAGTTGGCGGTCCTCTTCTTTCAACGAAGTTTTCTCTGCTTTCTCTTTCTGGAACAACGACGAATCTCTCTACTTTTCTTCACAAAATCTCAGAAACCCTGTGATCTTCGACCTGCCTTTGCCATCTTTTTCCACTCTCATCTGCCATATCTGAAGCTACCTCAACTCAATTAGGTATTTTACTCTGCTTTCTCTTTATTTTTTCGTTCACTTTGTTCAGTTTTTTCGTTTAAGCTTTTGAGGCTCTTTTTTATTGAGTCTCATGGATACTTTTGTAGTCTTTCCGTTTGAGGTTTACTGTAGAGCCCGTGAAGCTCTGTGTCTGAGTTATCCCTTTGTTTGAGCTAGCTTTTATCAGTTTTAATGGCGTTTGCCCTCTCAGCCTCGTTAATGGTGCTTTGAGTTCGTTTCCTTTCTTTATTTCTGTGTATTTAAGGTCTGTTATGTTTATTTGTTCACTTGCAAGTTGTTGACTGTGCTTTTAGCTGGTTTTCTTGCTTCGTCTCTTTGTTATGTGCATTTGTGTGGATTTCTTCTTTTTTCCAAGGCTTTGTGGTTGTTATTTTCCCGAATTTTTTTCTGTGTATGTTGAGTCTCCTGTTTGCCCATTTGTTCAATTACTCATTGATTGTGTTTTTAACTGTTTTCTTGACTTTTTTTAATTTCTTTAGTTTCTGCAACTGATTTGGTTGTGATTTATATGCAGGGTGATGGCTCAGTTCCATGCTGACGAGTTGGAATATATTGTTGATGATTTTTATGATATGGAGGACTTTGATGCCAATCCTTTTGAGGATAATGAGCAACAACAAAGGGATGATATAGATTCAGACTTTGAAGATAATGTTGATTTGGTATGTCCGTCTTTTCATGCAAATTTGGGTTCTTTAGTGAATTTTTATTTTCCTATGCAACCTATTTGATTTGTATTTGATTTTCTCTGTTGTTATGGATATTTTGGTTTGGAACTTGCAGGATAAGCAGAAGGGTGATACTTCTTCCTATGAAGTGAGAAATGGAAAAGATATTCAGGGGATTCCATGGGAGAGGATGAATTTTACTAGGGAGAAATACCGTGAGACCAGATTGAAGCAGTACAAAAATTATGAGAACCTTTCACAGTCTCGTTCTGATTTGGAGAAGGTAATTTTTTCCATAATTCCAATTACTATTCTCTTTTGTTCAGCAATGTTCTTTGATTCCCAATATACACACATTGTGGGTTGTACAATGTTGCGCTTCACAGCTTTTCTTTGTTTTCCTGATTTGCGGCATGGTAAACATGTTTTACCTTTTTTCTCAATCTTGATGGGTTTCTATGAAGATGATCGTGCATTTTAGTGGTATAGTTTGGATAAAACCAGAGCCACTTTTGCATCTTTACAACATTATTGGTTCAACACTTGTGGGCTTTCTTCAAGCGCTTGCCCAAAACCCTACTGTCTTTCCATCTTTATCTAAAGATCTTATTAATTTTATTTGTATGTTATTAGTTTCTGACACCTTCTGAGAATTTTTCTCTAATGCTGATGGTTTTCCATCTTGCTTGGATATAAGATTTTTCTTTTAAAATTGTTATTATTGTGTTTCCATGAATTTAGATTGCTTTTTTGTTATTTTCATGGCTATACGAAATGGGGTCTTTAACATTTCTTCTCAACCACAAAATTATAATGGGCAGGAATGCAAGAAGGTTGAGAACGGAAGCACTTTTTATGATTTCCAGTTCAATACAAGACTTGTCAAGTCAACAATTGTGCATTTTCAGGTAGATATTTTAATTTTGCTATGAATCCTTCATATAATAGTGGGTATTCTCTTCATTTCATGATTTGAATACCCTTGAGTTGAACATTCTTCAAATATTAATGCAATTTTAGTGCCGACTTTAGAGTCTAGGTTGAAGGTTTCTGTGATAGTTTGATATGCAGTCCTGCTCATACAATTCCAATTTGAAAACTGGTTTTCCCTTTCTTGATGGATTTGAAACCTATATAATAAATTAATGTCTATAATTCATGTAATTTGTGCCATTACAAATTGGAGATTGCCTATAATCAGTGCGAGTATAGGGAGGACTTGGGGCTTGTTGTCTGCGTGCTTTAGTCTATCCCTTTGGGGATTGTTCATAAATGGTGGAATTTAAAAACAGATCCCAATGGTTGTCACATCCTTCTGATTTAGTAGTTGCAAGCTATACCTCTGGTTCTGTGATGATATTCATTAGTGCGCACTAATATTTATTTGTCTTGGGGCATCAATGAATTTCACATTTTAGGCATCAAGACCCATTCACTCTCTTTCTGGATGTACCTTGCCATATCTCATTCCTGATACTTCAGTCACCGCATAAAAAATATGCCTCGGAAGTGTGGTTTCCTTTTTTTGAGTTTTATATTTGAGGCTTTTGTTCATCTTATATATGATTCTATCTGTAACAATACCTCCTTTGCTTTGTACAAGTCTTGTCTAGTCTTTGCAATCTATACTCTCTCCTTATATTGGTCTGGATTGACATTATGATGCAGCATAGCTCACCATCTTCATCTTGTGTGGTGACCTCTTTCTCGGTATGAATTGTTGGGGTCTGGTGGCATGTTTTATTAGTCTTAAAGGTTTGCAGGTCGTCAATGCAAACTTCGAATGTGAATTTCTTTATTTGTGAAGCAATAGGATAAATTCACATGGTACACCCTTTTCAGTATGGATCTGCAAACTTCAATATTTTGTATAAATTGTGCTTGACTAGTTTCCTTGAGCATCAAGGTTATTTTTAGAAGAACTATTCTAAATTTGTGATATTTGCAGGCCATGTCTTGATAATTTGTATATGATCTTTTGACTTGTGGCGGCTCTCAAGTTTCATTCTTAATCTAATCATTATCTGGTTGTAGCTAGCTACTGGAAGCCAAATATCTCTGACAGGCATGCATTTTTAAATATGTATCGTTCTTCTACAGTTCATTGCACTGAGAAATGAAAATAGGATCTAGTTCTGTTCGACATGATTGTAAAGAAAATTTTCAATGATGACAAATTTGTTGCAGATGTTGGGCTTATGTTTTTTATAAAATAAATTTTTTGTACTTTGAATGGTGTGATAGAATTTGAATTGTTTTATTCACAAATTTTTCAGGGTTTTGATCCATGAGTCTGTTTTGTTCGTACAACGGTTTAATATCTTTCCTCTCTCTCTCTCTCTCTCTCTCTCTCTCTCTCTCTCTCT